>LOJH01007624.1:0-20498 GCA_001685095.1 Ellobius talpinus
AACATTTATAAACAATGTTTGGGAATATGGGCGCAGTTAGTTCTCTCCAAACTGTTGTAGATTGAGGACTTTGTAGCTGGGTTGGAGTTTACATTTCTCCTTTGGTAATGTTCAGAGTAGCTTCCAGCACCAAAGTAGAATGTGGGGGTGCAGGTTGTAGGTGTGCACAAGCTCAACTTCTCCATGACCAATGAGCTATGTGGGTGCTCTTCCAGCAATGGAGCCTTGACATCAGTTTGTGGAGAGCAACATACAGATTTTTTCTACAACTTGTTGAACATTCATTCATAGGGGACCCTTTGGCCAATAACTTAACCAGATGTAATCCAGTCTCAGTACTGAAGTTTCGTTTGGTGATGAGAGTCGTCCAGTTGGGTCTTCAATTCCCTCATTATTTTGTGATTTCATTTAGATCACCTTCATATATGCATATAATTTAGGAAACCTCTAATGTATTAGGTTTCCATATGATGACTCAAATGAGCCTTATTTTAGCTGTCCCTCTCTCTATTTCCTCCTTCATCCCCCTCATCCTCTGTCCCCCTCATCCTTTCCCCTCTCTGTTTGATCCTCAAATTAGAGCAGCACATCCATAATTATCTTTTCTGTTTCTCCTTCCTAGAGAGCTAGGGCCTCCACCCAGCTCTTTACTTTGTACTTAATCCTAGTGGTTCTGTGGGTTGTAGCCTGCTTATCTTTGACTTAACAGCCAACATCTGCATATAAGGGAATTCATACCATATTTGCCTTTCTGGGTCTGGGTTACCTTAACCAGGATGATTTCTTTTTCAGTTCCATTTATTTACTAGTGAATTTCATGATTTCATTTTTTTAATGGAGGAATAATATTTTGGTGTGTAAATGTACCACATTTTTTTATCTGTTCATCTGCTTGAGGGAATTTAGCATTTCCCCCCAGTTTTCTGGCTATTATGACTAGAAAACCAATGACCATGGCTGAGCAAGTGTCTCTGAATAGAATTAGGCAACCTTTGGGTATGGCTGGATCTGGAGGTGGATCAATTTCCATCTTCCCGAGGAACCACCACGTCATTACCATAGTGGCTTATATGCATTTGCAGTATCAACAGCAATAGATGAGTGGCAAATGCATATTTGAATTATCTTTCACCAATCATAGAAACTAAGTCCTCAAAAATGAATGTATGTCTAACCGTTACACAGACATCTTAATACCATGTGAGGAATTCCAACTGAGCATGTGTAGCTGTGAGCTACTTACACAGGCACAGAATGCACACTCCCATTCTTGCTCCTTATCAATGCATTGTGCAGTTCATTCTGTCAATTGATACCGGATAGAACACACACACACACACAAACACACACACACACAAACACACACATACACACACACACTATTGGAGTTCCTACACAAGAGGCACTAGAATGGAACTCCTCCTTCTTCTCCTCTTTCTCCTCCTCCTCCTCTTCTGCTTCCACCCCTTTTAAATCTCCATCCTTCAGCTCCGTTTCCAGCTCCCTAGGGAGGCAATCCAGGGTATATCCCATAGGAATTCAGTTTCCAATTAGTCTTTTTGCTCCATGAAAACCCTATCACTGGTTCCTCAGATTTTAATACCTAGACAGATGTATGTGTTCTATTAAGGGAGACACGCTGTGGAGTGCGGTGTGCAGCGTGCCAAGATTAATCTCCTATTCCAGAGACGCCGGTACTCGGTTGACTAAGCAATTCCCGTGTAGCTTTTGCTTAATGTCTGAGTAATTGTGGGGAGAAGGACGTTGGTTTATCTTTCTCCCTTTGTGACTTCCTCCTTTTGCACTTTACTTGAGATTATGAGTGAGTGTGATTTCAGATGAGAAACATTTAACAGTGAGTCAGGGAAATGAAATTTCACTGGGACGCAGAACACAGGAAGAGAAAATGTGTGAAAACTCACGTTGACTGGGTTGTCTTGGTAGCTTGTAAAGCAGTGAAAGGAAATTCCCGCACAGTGGGTTTTAATAAAATTGGCAAGCTGGGATGTGGGGCTGTGTGAGAAGACTGGAGAAGAGTACAGAGACGGAGAGCAAGTGGAGGAATCATAAGGCCTTTCTTATCTTGGACATTTTCCCCTCTGCACCTAATTTATTCTCCAAATGAGTTCCCAGACGAGAACTGTTTTCCTATGAATCTGCGATCAGAAATTTAAGAAGATAGGGATACATCTTCCAATACAAAAAGTCACTCAAATACCAGGCGATATTATGCTTTGGTGCTAGAGATTTCTATGAAGAATTTGCACTCTTCTATGTATATGCTAAAGAATATATGTGAATTCAGACTCCCCGAGGAGATAAAGTGAGGCAGGATCATTACTTAATGAAGAGACTCATCATGCAATTAAATAAAAGTCACACTTTAGAGATTTATAAATATTGTTTGACTCTCATGCAACTTTCCCAGACTTTTAAAGTCTGCCATGTAGAGTATGACCATCCCATGATGGCCACAGAATTGTTTTCTTAGTCTTCATTTTATCTGTGAGCTACCACTTTCTTATTTGTTTCGTTATTTATGTTCTGTTTCCACCTCCCACTGTCTTGTTATTAACAGTGTAGCTCAATGGTAAAATATCTGCCTAATACTCCCAAGGCCTTGAGTTTAATCACCAGTGTGTGCATGCGTCTGTGTGCGTGCATGCATGCAAGTATGCTTGTGCCCCCAAACACACACAGACACCACACACACACACATACACACACACACAAGCATTCTGAATACTTAGAGCCATTTGTGGTACCCATTAGATACTCTGTAACTTGTTTACTGAATAACAAATGACCTTGAGAGGCTGGGAGAGTTGAAGTTACATGAGAAAACCACTGGAATCACAGCTGGCAGCCATTCCAGAGCTCCGTCATTTATCACTGTTGCAATAGTTCTTGTTTGCTTAGCCATCATGGTTAGTGTGCAAGAGGTGACATGCCCTCAGAGGAGGCTGCTAAAGGCAGGATCCAGGACATTGAGCACTCCTAGGTGCCAGCATTCACATTGGGAATTGCAGGCAATGTTAGTGGACATAGCTGCTGCCACCCTTACCTTTGAGACACTTGACAAAGACCCTTTCCAAATTAAGGCCTTTGGCCTTAAAGAAAGTCAGCAGATTCCAGAGTAGTGAGGGTTCTTCACTCAGCAACTTCAGGCTCAGCAGAATGCTTTGGACGTCCGTAGCTGGCACAGAAAAGGCATACCAGAGAATCCTGCTAGAGATCCAGGTCGCTTGGCTGCTAGGAGTGGAAGACCACTTTACTACACTACTTCCTTCTCTTCCAAGGGAGACCACGGGCTCAGGCACAAAGTGTGGTCAAAATGCCTATTTTGTCTCAAAGTATCTATCAAAAGAGGAAGAAAGCAGCCCAGCTCCCGTGCCCCAGCTTGCATTGGGGTTGCGGTTGGATCGGAAGAGGCAAGCAGCCCTGGTTATCCTCAGAGGGGTCCACTCTAGAGCACTGCTAGTATTACCCACTTCACTGTCTTGTCCCCATCTCGTTATCTGTTCTTGTTAAAATCTTTATTATTCATGGAAGCAAAGAAAAAAATCCCATCATTAACCCATCATAAATATTCATAACCCTTTGCAATTGTGTGCATTTCATTTAGCCACTTGGCAAAACTTCTCTGAAGTATCCAGGTTTTAAGGGAATCTGGCTAATGAGACGAGAGCCCAGGAAATGCAGGGTGGCCTTCCTCCTCTGTGGTATTTTATTTTAACCTGAAAACAAACGCAAAATATAAATAATAATTAAAAGAGCTAAGCAGGGGAGGCATTCACCGACAAAGAAAAGCTGCATATCCTCTGGCTTTGTCATGACTGTGTTCTTGTGTTTAGCTGAAGATAACAGTAAACTCTGTACTCCAAGAGAGGGATTGTGAGTTTGCGCTACTAATGGATTTATCCAGAAGCCAACAGAGGCAGGGGTCTTTCTTCTCATGGTCTGTACCATTACTGACGTCAGGTTGAAGCTGAGATAAGAGTAGTCCTTTTCTTGTACTTATTATACCAGGCAGCCATCCCAGTTTCTGTGTCCGGGAAGATATTATAACCACCTCACCCTTCTTCTAATCCACTTTATCTGAACTATGCGCTCTCCCATCGATAAGAAAGCTTTGCGTGGAAGTAAAAGGAATCCCAGGAAATTTCCACTGCAGATGGATAGAACTGGAATAACGTACTTCCCCACTGCCATCCCCTCCCAGCGAGGAGAACTTTGGTCCCATAAATTTTCGTCTTAAAACCTCTTTCCTGCCTTTTAACTTCAAGATTCTTACCCCCGAAAATGGGGCGTTTAAATGGAATGAACTTGGAGAAGAAAATACATACACCAGTAGACGTTGCCCCTTGCCTACACTTGTTTAGGATTTTTCCATGCCACCACTGACAGCGTTTATGCTCGATAATGAGTTGCTTTTCCAGCATAACGGCTAACAGGTGCTGGGAAACGTTTGGGAGCATTTGAAACTGCCCAGCAAGCTCTCCTTCCCCTGAGGGTTTCTGCAGTGTAGAAACAAGTTACCACCAATGCGAGGACTAGACTGACTGGTGGCGTGCATCACTTCGTTAGGAAATGTCACATGTTAATAGGGAGCATGCCAGGTTCCCAAGCAGAGGACCAATTAAGGGAAGCTCTCTATGGTCCGGTCTTGTGGATTTAGACCAAGTTCTTCCAACTATTGATTCTTGAGCTCATTTGTGGTAGTGTTCGGCATCCGTCTCGTAGTTTGTTGGGCCATCTCAAAGACTCTAATTAGAGTCTTTCTTTCTTAAGTTGTCCCTCTGCTAACTGATATGGATTATCATCAGGGAGAAGGGACTCTTCCCACTATTTATTTTATATTCAATCCCATAGAAAAGATCTGTACCATCAAGAAAATTAAGTGAGCTGTTTTCTAGGATTCATTGAGTCAATGTATATGTGGCACATTTCTTCAGTGTGTTATATATTAAAATTCGAAACCAGGTCTTAAATTCTCATAGCATTAATTACTCCCACTGTGCCTCCACCGTACTTTCCTCACAACCTCCTTAGCCCATCATCCTTGCTTAAGAAAGTGTTTTGCTTGCAAGGAGCTATGACTTGCTCAGTGTCACTCAGGTAATGAGGGCTTATTTCAAGGGTGTCTGTGCTGTTAATGGAGCCAGAATCTCATGAAATCCTCCAAGTAGAAGCCAATGGTCTGGCGGTGATGCCGCTGCTGCAATGAGAAAGTGACTCTGCATTTAAGGACATGGTTCCAAGGAGCTGGAGAGCTGAAGCAAGGCTTTGCCAGAAGAGATGCGCCTGGGATCGTGATGCAGACCCATTCAGCTGCCACTCCTTCCTGTCTCTTCTGTCTCATTCGACCCATATCATCTCTTAAAAGGGACACATTAGGGTCCCGAGCAGTCATTCATAAGAAGAGGGGCATTGCTCTCCTTGTCAGGGCACAATAGAGGCCGCTGACCTCTGTTGTTGCTAGCCTTTTGTGTCAAGAGCCCATTCTCTGTCTAGTCAGCTAGCCATGGTTAAAATGATGAGCAGATTACACAGCTTGCCACGGCTTCATTGTACTTCCCTGGGTGGCAAATTCTCCAGTTCATGGGAACAAATTCGATATAAGTAGCAGCTTTTCCTGGGTGGGGCCAGCCTCCTATTAACACATCCACCATGCTTAGCATCAGTGGCGAGGAGTTGTAGGTACTCCATCACTTATGGGTTACTTGTGGTCCTGCTTCCCGAGGGCGGTTTTGGGTGAAGTAACATTGATTGGCATTCACATATGGTTTGATATCATGTACTTGTCAACAGGGGAATTCTTGAGGGTTCTGGCTTCTAAGACATACATGATAGGTTTCTTTTCACCTTTCCCCTTTCTAGATTTTTCTGTGCATTAAAAAAAACTGTCTGGATGTGGTGGCACATGCCTTTAATCCCAGCATTTGGGAGGCAGAGTCAGGCAGATCTCTAAGAGTTAGAGACCACCCTGGCCTACAGAGTGAGTTCCAGGACAGCCAAGGCTACACAGAGAACAGAGAAATTCTGTCTGAAACACACACACACACATGCACACGCACACATGCACACCCACCCACACAAATATACACAAAGCAAACACAAACAAAAACAGAAAGCAAAAGAACAACTAAAGAATCATAGCAAAGTCAGCAATCCAGTATATGGATATGATATAAAAGCTAAACTTCAAGTCTCTCTCATGTACTGGAGTCGCTTTCCTTGGGAGGAAAGAATAAGAACCCTACAGCTTCTTCAACAAGAACAAGCTGTTGGAGAGGTGAATTTGTTTTCTGGTTTTCAAAGAGTCATGCTTTGTTTTTATATGGAGAGCTAGACTCCTCCCTTCCAACCCCTTCCTCTCCCTGGGTCTGGGACAGTTCTCACAGACACCAGGGAGATGAGAGGTAGAACCAGGCATGATTGGCACCCTCTGCTCCCCTCAGAGCAATCATGGGCACACTGCATGACTCTGCTTCAGTCTCTCGGGTGTAACTTTCCAGGGGAATTAACTGTCTACAAACAACAAGACATTCTGGAATCATCAACACTTGATTCTCTAGAAGCACAAACATGTAGCACCAAGTACAAGTTTGTGCTGTACAAAGGCCTCTCCTGCATGAACTGTCACCCGTCACTTAAGCCCCACTTTTACCTGTTCCTGCTTGTCTGTCCATGTATAGGAAGACAGAGTAGGTCACACAGAAACCTAGAAAACACGACAGCAATTGAAACCTCATTTTTTTCCTTTTGAAAATCTCCCATATAAATATGTGTATTAGTCAGGAGTGGTGGTGCATGTCTCTTATAGCAGCACTCAAGAAGCAGAGGCAAGTGGATCTCTGTGAGTTCGAGGCCAGCCTGGTCTACAGAGTAAGTTCCAGGACAGCCAAGGCTGTTACACAGAGAAACCCTGTCTCAAAAAACTAAAACCAAAACCAACAAAAGGAAAAAAAAAGAGGAAATGAAAGAAAGAAAAGAAAATATAAGTTCTTCAGTTCTTTCTTGCAAGTCTTTTCCTTACTTTTTATTATGTCTGGGACATTGCTTCTAGGAGATTATGTTTAGCCGCTGTGTGTCTATAACTAGTTGTGGTTATTTCAGTTACCTAGTTACCTTTGCTATCTTCTCGTCTGTCTCCCGTTTCCTCATAACATACTGCAGGGTGTTTGTCAACAGCTGGAGAACACACTTTTTCCTCTTTCCTCTCCGTGGTGCTGTCAGAATTGGGCCAGGGAAGTATGGTATGTGTGTCTGCTTTGAATTGCTTAGTGAAGGAGGCTGATGTTCCCAGTAGGCAGAGTAGGTAATAAGTCTTATGGGCAGGATCGATGATAAAAGGAAGAGAGAGGCGGGGTGGGGTGGGGGAAGTGGGGAGCTAGACTAAGATGAGGGCAGCCATACGGATCCCAGGTAAAACTGACTCTGCTTGCTAATGAATGCACTTGCTAGTACTGCATTCCTGATACTCTCTTCACCTCTCAAGTCAAGTTAAAAAAAAATTGATCTCATGCCAGTTACAAGGGGCAGAGCTGTCACGTATCAGGGAGATTAACTTGCTTTGTTGAATACTGACAGGGACGAAGGAAGGGCAACAGCCACACAGAATGGGGGCTATTCTAACTCATGGTAACCTCGAAACCAGAACCAGGAATTGGCCAAATGTGTGCAGTTTGTGCCAGCATCAAGTCCAGACTAATGGAACTCCTGGAGAGGGAATTTAAGGAATTCTGAAACCAAGAAGGATTTTGGTCATCTCTGAAGAATATGCCCAAACTGGTTAGAGGCTTGAAGGTACGGGCTCTAGTCCTTCGGTTCCTGTCACACTCTCTCATGCCGAGCCCATGACACCAGTCAAAAGAGGTTAATTGTAATAATGGCTGTACTTGGCCTTGGAACATTGGGTCACTCTCTGGGTAGGGAATAAGCATAATTGAAGGAAAGACACCAAGGGTCCCTAATGCCAAGTGATACTTCTGCCAGAGCAGATGGTTTCCCTGTGCAGCTGAGCTCTGGGAAGTCTCTGCAATGTGGTCGGATATGTGCACATTGTCGTGCTTGGCTGGCCGTCCCCCAGCATGGCTTCTTTTAACTGCCACATTTCTGCCCTATGGCTCTAGATGTTATCAGACTGATTTCAAATATGTCTAACATGATTCTTAGTGTCCTTTCAAATGCCACATGGCTTAGAACAGACAATGCCTTGGGGGAAAAAAGCTGCTATAAATACATAAAATTAGAGAATGTAAAAAAAATGTCTGAGTGTGTTTATGTGGAGCGCAGTAGGGTAGGGTGGTGGTGGGGACAAACACCCGAAAGAAGTGATAATACAGATCAGAGTTAGTTTTTCCCTATCCGCAGGTTTGGAGCCTATTGGATTCAACCAACCTCTGGTTGGAAACGCATCTGTCCTAACCATGCAAACTTGTCATTATCCCTAAACAGCACAGGAGCTATTTCCAGAGTGCTTACATCGTGTTAGATAGTGTAAGGAGCACAGATGTGATTTACAGTATGCAGGGCGAGGCCTGCGGCTTTATAAAAACACTACAGTGTTCATATGCAGCACCTGAGCATTCACAGATACTGATTTCTACACGAGTCCTGAATTCTGTCTAGATACCTAGGATTTCATTAAACGTTTCCCAAGTTTTAGAGATAAATTTCACTATGTCCAAAAGGCATGCGAGGAGTTGAGAAATTAGAGAAGAAAGTGACACCGAAGAGGAAAGGTCTGTGGTAAAGCCACTGACTCACAAATAAGAAGTATTTGGAAAGCTGCCCAGTCCCTTTCTCCCAATTGCAGGGCTTTGGAAACTTCCTTTAAGATGGGATAAACGTGTCATTTGTTTTTCCTTCAGCCCCGGCTTTTTAGTTCTTAGGAATGGGGAGGAACAGACTGGGGCCCCTGTCCAAATCCTCGCTAAATTTGCCCCTCCTTCTTTCCCAGTGTTACCTGGGTAAAGCAGCTTGCTGGGCTCTGCTCCTCCAGGGAGGGAAGATGGCAATCCCCCCCAACCCCTGCACCCGCCCTTTTCCAGTTAATTCTTCCAAGCTTGTTGGAAAGAGCCATTGGTTTATATTTCATTCTCCATGCCTTTGAGATCTTGGGATGAAATACTCTCTATAAACCACAAAGCCTATTACTATTTTAAGTACCTGCATCTTCCAGAAGGAACACGCCGGCTCCCTGCAGGAGAAATAAATGGAGTCTGCTTTCGGGCTGGCACACTCTCTTTAGTAAAAAATAAGAAAGACACAGATTGTCCTGTTCTGTCTACTGTAGAAAATGTGTCTTGATCTAGGAAAGCAGAGCACATATTTCAGAGGAGGTGCTTGTCACACTCTGCTTCACAAATCACGGGGCCTTTCCCAGGGCAGGGGTGTGGAAGGGGTCAAAAGGGGGGGGAAAGCAAGCTTTGCATACGAAAAAGACTGATGATAGAATTCACTTTCAGGGATGCGGGGGTGGGGATAAACTTGCTCTTTTTTGTGTTTTAAGGTGTTTTTTCATGGACATAAAGGAAGGAAAATGGCTCTGGCTACCCACATTTCAAAGCCACATACGGGCGGTGTGAGGAAGCACCTGGTACTTACGAACAACACAACAGGCAAAAATATTTGGTTCTGTTTTCCCACTGTCCTCCCTCTCTCAGATTTTTTTTCTGTCCCTCCCTTTGTGTCCTTGTCAGGATTGACAAGCATCTGTGTGTTACCAAGTAACGTGAAGTTCTTGCTTGAATAATCATGATGAAAATCCAGGGTATTTCAAAGCACATTATTGACTCAGAGAACCACCCACTAGATTGAATTCTTCTGATTAACATTGATTGACAGCATCCTTGAGGTGGTGTTTTTTTATACCAAATGGTCAGGTCTGCGGATGCCCCTGCTTTAGCTCTGACACTGGAGTCTTTGTCCCACCAGAGCTTTTAAGATGTCAGGAAGGTTTCTCCCACTGAGGATACAAACTCTGCTCAAGAAAAACAAAACAACACAAAACGAAGGAAAACAAAAAATAAAACCAAAAAACCCTTAGCAATTGATGAGAAACTAGCAAGGATTGTTTTCTCTTCTTTTCTTTTCTTTCCATCTCTATTATTCATCAGCCTTCAGGGCTGCAATTGGGTGTAATATGGTAGAGCTCATGCCATACTTAGAATGAACAGGGGATATTTTATATAAGCAACAAAATCATGCTTGCCTCTCAGTGTGTGCAGAGGTCATTGAAAAGAGTGTAGCAACCTGTGGTGGAAATAACAAACGGTTCCTTATGTCGGCGCAGGCTGAACAAGAGGCCACTATTCCCATTTCTTCTCCTTGGTCCTAAGTTGAGTCCAGAAATGTCCCATGAAAGCATAAAAACTGCACTCTGCTTGGAAATGGGAAGGAGACTGAAGGCTTCCCTGGGAACACTATCTGCACAGTGAGCCCCCGGTTTGTAACTAGGTAGGTACTAAGTTCTTCACAGGAGTGGCTTGACAAATCATTTCTTCTACATACTAACTAAATGCTTGGTGAAGTCCTTGACTGTTTCCTGTGCAATGCAATTCCCTGCCTCCTCCTCTTCCTTCTTCTATATTAGGCATTTCCTTATTGTCTGCTTGGTTTTTGTTTTGTTTTGTTTGGTGGGTTGGATATTTTTTTGTTTTGTTTAAGTTTGAAACAGGATTTCTCTGTGTAGCTTTGAACCTGTCCTCGAACTTATTGTATGGATTTTAAGAAGGGGACAGAGCTGTTACAGCTTCCCCACCCAGAGTCAAGCATTCATGGCTCCATCTTCAATTAGGCACACACGTGTATTTAGCCACTGAGCAACCTAACAAAATGGAAGGTATCACACTAAAAACTGACAGAGAATACAGGTCTGATGAGTCATTTATGATTTTTGGAATATCTCTTTTCCAACGGGAAAACGTAATGCTTCCCAGAGCAGTTTTGCAGCGCTTTCTTAAAGGATTGAGATATTATTAGCTGAACGCGAAACTAAGCTTTGTGAAAAATCTCTAAGAAGCTGTTTTGCAAACAGTTCCCATGAAACTGTTGCAATCAATGAACAATTTCTCAGAAATACTTGAATTTTATAGCACCTATATTTACTATTTGTTCCTGTGAGATATGGAATTCTAATAAGTATGTGTGCTTTATTCACAAAACACATGGCGACCTAGATGCAAAATGTCCCCTGTGACTTCTTATTTTTGGCACCTTGGATGACAACAAATTCCAAATGCATTTGGTTCCCGTGACACTGTTCAATGGCCCATCATCTCTGGTCCAGCTTGCTTTGCCATTAGTGTGGCTAGTACCCTCCATTGAGACCTGTCTCTTCAAGCTTGCTTTGCCATTAGTGTGGCTAGTGCTCTCTGCTGAGACCTGTCTCTTCATCTGAAGCTTACAGCTGTGATCAAATTGCCCATCAGTCTGCAGGTTTTATACTGTGCTTAGTTCCCTTAATCATGTGTGTGGCTCATGCATCATGTCTGTGTGTATACCATGTGTGCACCCTCTACCTTCACCAAGATGCTGGACTGTTTAATGTAGATATAGCCTTGGATTCAGGATCAGCTATATCATTTATATAAAGTGGAATGTGAAATTGTTATCATTTTTCACTGCCCTTATATTCTCCGGGGAAGAAATGACAATTTCTGTAGGCCAACACATTCAAAGTCAGTTTAGTAATGCTCATATTGTCTTGGATCCTCTCACATTCATAAGCAGCTTTCTCTCTTAAAGCCTACAGTGGCTTTTCACTTGCCTAGATTTCAATTTTGTAACACACTTCTGATCTCATTTTGACTATTGTTTACATGACTTCCTTTGAGTTTCCTAATCTTCAAATCCCCAGCTTTTCTCACTCACTCAAAAAACAAACAGAACCAAAACAAAACGACATCTACCTATTTGTGCACGGTATAAAGACCTGAATTGTACACCATCACCTATAGATGGTTATTACTAGGTTTCCATGTGCAGACTGTCCCCCATTGTAAACTTTGAAAGTAGAGACTGTGAAGCCCATTCCATACAGCGCTGGCTGAGAGCAATGCCATGATGGCTTTGATGCTCTGGAGGAGGATGGTGATAATGGCGATGACAACGTAATGTTAGAATGTCACAAACGTGATCCAGTACATCTTGTGAAAAACAATGTGCGTTGGTTTTCATTTTATGAAACTGTCATTCTTAATTAGTGGGAAAAAAGTTATGGTAAATTATTAGTGTGTAGTTTCCTGCCAAATAATTATAGTAGAAAGGTCTCGGTGAGCACAATGTGAATATCAGGTCATTAAAGCCAAGTTAGGACGCACATGGGATATCTATTATGTCACATATTTGTTGGCTTTCTCTCTACAGATGGACGCTCAGTTGTCCTTTTATCAATGTCTTCCTCAAAGACAAAAAGATGTATAACTCAGATACGAAATGGGCTCCATACTGTCCAATGGGCAAAAAGAGTCTAAGGACAGCAACAAGTCACCTCTAAAATGTCATCACATTCAGAGAAGTAAACAGGGTCCTAAAGATACCATGTGTTTCACCATGGTCACACCATGTAAGTTAATTCTTCTTCGAGAAGGGGGATTGAGGTTTGGGCTATGCTGAAAGGGTTGGTTCTTCTGCTTCTCCTGAAGTGGAAGATGACTACTAGGAATAGATGGTGGGACAGCGAAGTATGTGTAAAATAAAAATATAATGTGTATACTCCTTATGTACCTGCATCGCTTAGAACGCAAGGCTTGTCATACTGCCTATTTTAAGGCTCAAATACAGACAAGGCCGAAACTGCACCATTTTCTCATTTTTAAAAACCCTATATTCTTTGATCTTCCCATACCTTCTCTTATATTTGTCATATTATTGTCTCTGTCCATAAAGGTCTTTTTTAAAAAAAAAATTCAGTAGCATACAATTAGTCCCTAAAATAAAGGCGTCATTCAAGGAAGAAAGAAGGAGAAGGAGGGATCCAATTAAAATGATGAAAATCTTTAATTTTTATTTAGGTATACTTGTACGGACATGTGTATATACAAATACAGATCATATGGGTTTGCGTGTGTGTGTTTTAATTTTTTTTTACATTTTCTGTTATGTTTATATGTCAGCATTTCAAAACAGCACTCCATGAGTAAGTGCAAAGGACTGCGAAGCAGGGAGTACAAGCACAGGGCCACATGGAGCTGGACGTCACTCCCAGACGCACACACAATGAGTGGCTTCAATGGGGTGTCAAGGGTAAGCATGGAACACGGATTCTGAATCATGGGTAACCTCCAACATGCCAGCATCTATTAAACTGTACAAACAATGGGAGTGAGGCCATTGTAGGGAGATTTGTCTCACATCCGAGCAGCTCTGGGGTAAAGGCATGGGAAAAACTCAGTGATGCCAAACCAGAGACAGACCTGCCCATTCACGGCTCTGGGGGGGGGNAGGAACAGAATGTGGGAAGAAGGCAAGAGAAAAAAAGGGGGACAGGCAGACAGGGGTGTTGGTGGAGGTGGTTTTCAAAAGAGGAGCTGGTGACCACAACTCTGAGAGCAACGAATGGAAAAGTAGGAGTCTAAAACTACTTTTTCTAATTTTGTGAAATTAATAAAAATGGCTGCAGCCGTTGCTAAGGCACAGGAGAAGAACAGAGTCCCTGAAAGCCCACAGGTACTGCGACTCTTCCTTACACAGGACACACAGAGAGAAACAACCCCACTGAGCCTTCCTATAGGGACTGGTCTGCAACCATCCTGAGTCTGAGCCATACTCGATACTGACAAGACTTCCTGGGGGTCAGGGGAGGGGGCGGATGACAAACAGAAAACCAAACCAAAGTACAGAACCATTTCTAAGTTCCCTAAACCTTTTCAAACCACATGCTTGGGGGTGGGGGAAAAGGACCACAGAGCTCCGACATCAGACCTTGAAAGCAATGAGGACAAAGTATCAATCGAAGCAGTCCTGTTTTTTCTGGTCCCAAGATGATGGAGCTGTAAGATTGAGTGGGCAATGACCACACAAGTCCAGCATGGAGCAGTGTTCCAGTCACGTGTGACTTCTCAGCCATGTATACATTGGATGTTTCAAAGCCTCAATGCATGTTTTGTATCCTGAAAGTCTACTGTTCTCAGTTACAAAAGACATAAGAATCAAATTAATACTTTATTATCAAACACTATATACAACAGAGGTTGCTAATAATACAGAATTAAAGAACGCATTTTTTTTAACATTTTAACTTTTCTTTCCTCTGCCTCCCAAGAAAGTACAGTACAAAACAATAGTCTAAAACTAACACGGACTGTTACCTGGTCTATTAAAGGATACACAGTATCCACTAAACAGCCAGATCTTTATTCCCTGCTTCATGTTGCAAAGCCCTTGGCAACCAGGGGCAAAGGTCGCTGGGGTTTGACCAACTGGGGCTGAAGGGGCGCTCCAGGGCTTCCCTTCATGCTTTTGAATTGTTTTTAAAATTAAACCCACTACCAAGATGCACCGACATCCTAAGCCCACAGAGGACTGTAACAACACCACAAAAGGCCACCAGTGCGGTTTTGGACAAGATAAAAACGGCCTGACACCAACTGTCTCGAGAACTCCACACAAGGGCATTAGCTACGATTACGTCACTTACAGGTAGAAAAGCATATTGTCTACTGGTGTGGAGAGTTCTGCTTTAAAACCAAAAAACCTTAATCTGCGGTGGCATGTCTGTGAAGTAAAAGGGTCTTATTGCACAGTGAAAAATGAAAGACAATGGCAGAGAGGGCCATGAGTAATTATTTCATCATTTGTTAGAGACAAATGCTAGAAGAAGCACAGAATTCACCTTTTCTAAAATGACATTAGAGCTGCTAACGTCGTTAGGACTAACTGGAATTATTACAGGATCACTTTGTTCCCTTGACTGTAGTACATGCAGAATTATTTTGGTTCTATCGATCCATCTTAGAAGGGATTTCTTTTTTGTCCCCTTACTGAAATCCCACTAACCCACAAACCTGTAACTATTAATAAAAAGAATATATCTGTATATTACTGAGAGTGTCGAGCCTATAAATAAAGGTAAATCCAATGCTTTGAAGTCTGGCTTCAGTGAAATGGTGGGTGCCTTCTATGATGAGACTCTCCCACTCCAGAGAAGTCTCAGATGTAGGAGGAAGAAGACTGGCAATATCTTTGAGGCCGGCAACTCCACGCATATGGTTCAAGCAAGAGCAGACTCCAGTTGACTCCACTCCAAAGGGACCAGGTAAGCCCGGCTCACATTCCAACATGTGTGAACTCTCTAGGGTGCAGTATGTTCCCAGCTGCCTTCCAGTCACATATTCTTCTAATTTGAAACTACTCACGATTCTAAGCAATTTCCGACTCATGAAGTTCATCTAGAATGTGAACTCTTTTTTTAACATATACATCTTAAAAACGAATATATAAAAAATTTCTTCTTTTCCTGGAATGCTTTCAATTTTCCACATGACATGATCATTGCAATTTACTGACTTGCTTGTTTACAAAGGCATGGCTTCTATTGATGTCGTGCAATGGCAGAACAACGTTAGACTACCTTTCCACTGGGCTGACACTTTTCCCTGGCTAGGCTTTGGGGTTGAAAGCTCATGACACTCCATCCGGAGAAACCCCGTAGCTTGTGTTTCCTGGTAATCAGCTGGGACCATCCCCTTGGCCATGCTAAGGTTCTTTGAGCAGGGTCATCCTTCGTTCATTCTCCTTCTGCCCCAACCCTACTATGAAACAAGATAACCCGCCCCCCCAACCCATGTTTCTAAATGTATCAAGGGATACCACCTTTTCTCACAAGTTTAAATAGGACAAGCATATATACTCACTCTCAGCATAAAGTATATCTAAATAATGTATTTTCTATTCTAGTGGATTTTTAAAAAAATATTTTGTCAAAGTCTTTGGGACTCCATCTTGTTTATCTCCCACAGATAAACATGTGTTCCCCCTACGCTTTAGGCTGTGTCAGAAAGGGAAAGAATAGAAAATCAACACTTGAATTTTTATTCCAAACTTTGGAATTTTTATTCCAAATTTCCCTTTAGCCCTCCCAAGTAGTGCTGACTGACTCTCCTGGTGACAGGGGTTTGTGTCTGAGTCCCCTGTGAACACGGAGCATGGAGCAGAACGTGGGCATCGGGGTGGGGATTGGGGAAAGGCCACAGCACACTGGAGCTCCAACAAAGCCAAATCGCATCTCCTTGGGCCACAGACTTCCTTTCCTTGAACGTGTTGTCCCCAGAGGGGCAGCCAAAGCTATTCTACTCTCTACTCATCAACCCTGGCTTGTCAGCCTCGGGGAAGGTCACTTTATTCATAAAAATGCCTCTTTGAGCTCCTAAAAAGAAAAAGAAAAGTTGTAGCACCATGGTGATCTGTATTCAAAAGAAAAAAAGAAAAAAAATCAGGTGTGCACTGCCCAGTCACTAAAAAGTTAGAGGCACTCACATGGCCAGCAATAGATCGTTTTCTCAATATACACATCTTCTGCATTACCATCCCTGCATCCAACACTCCTTCCCGGGAGAAAAAGCTTCTTCGGCACAGCACAAGTTTTGCTGGCAAGAACACTTTAAGACAGTCCTATTTGATAAAACAAAAACTAGTACCTGAACCTTGGAGAAGCCTGCTCATTTCTACACTCCTAGAGGATATGGTGTAATCGTATGTCTACTCTTTATTCCGCCCCTCCGGACCTGACACGCCAACATCACGCTCCACATAATCACCTTACTGTCCTGAATGAGAAGGCGTTAAGTACTGGATAGGAGAGATACCCTCTAGGCCTGGCCACGTTCCTTCCTTGTCTGCATACCGTTGACACCCTGAGCTTACAGAGGTGAGTTCGAGAGGAGAACTCACTGGTGTCGCTACAACGATTTGGCATTTTCATCTGGAGTCCATTTAATTTGGAAGGGGTGAGAGAAGTCAAGGACCAGGGCTGGGGATGGGGTGGGGTGAAGGAGGGCAGCGACGAGTTTAGCCCCCAACAACCCCAGGTTGTTGCTTAGAAATCAGGCTGAAGGAAAGAAAACAAAAACAGAAAATCTGACATCTGCCAAAAAACTAATAACAAGTCCCTTCTTGGGATGAGCAGTTAGGTGGATCTCTGGTGTCCCAAGACCCTGATGTTTTCTGTGACAGGTGACGAGAGGAGGCTGTGCTATAATGTCAAAAGCATCGCCAGGAGGAACAGTAGGATTGCCAAAAGGCGGCTGGGTATCCTTGGTGTCTGTGCCGCGTTCTCACCGCGGGATGGCTCGGCTGACTCATGTACGGTGTCATCTGTTCAAATAGAAAGCACACATTCCAATGAGATTTCACATCCTTAATAACTCTCTCACAGCAGCCCGCTGTTAACAGACCTCGCCACCCTCTGCAAAGTAGGGTAATGAACCCTGTGCCACCATTGACTTTCATGTCTGCATAATCACTCATTATTTACAGCAAACAAAGGAGAGGCAGGGAAAAATTGGACTTCCTTCACAATATTTATACTCTCTCTTAAAACCAAGGGGGAAACTGTGCATACAGTATAATATTTGCTGCATAAGCTACTTTGATTTGCTATCGGTCGGATGCACTTTGCACAGAACTTGAGATAGGAAAGGTAGCTCTAAGTCCACAGTCCTGCAGGGAGGAAAGCCACATATTGGGAGGGAAGGGGAAAAGAGTTATGTAGGCATAGTAGTGGTTGCGCAGACGGGGCTGCTCATTTTCTGTGTTTTAGGCATTTTGCAGGATTACGGTTGAATGTTTGGTTGTTCGGTGCCTACGTGTACTTTCAAAAGTAAAAAATTAAGTGCCAAAACAACCGTATTTTAAATAAACTATATATAATACCCAGTAAACATCAGAAATTCTGTGCCCACTGGGCTGCCTACAATTAGGAATCAATTACAGTGCTATTTCCATTACAGGCCCTGAATCTCCCAGATTAAATTACTTGAACTTGACTATTCTTATTTTTATCAGGCTGAAGCTTGGCACATAAATTATCAGTATGGATGCAAATTTTCCTCTAAATAAAATGGATTAAGTGAGTTAAGCTTCTTTTATTTAGCTATAAAGTGTTCTACGAGGCTGCCTCTGACTTTGGATCGCCTCCCTCATCTGCATGATTAATAGGCTTAACTTCGAAATGGGAACTTTGCAGTAATTAGTGCCCAAAGATAGATTGGAGGCTTGCCCATGAGCCATGCTATTCTCTACTGTGGCCCATCTCCTTCCTCCCATCTGGCCGAGCTTATGCTTTTAGCCCAGATGACCTCTGGACATGTTTCTGGAGCTGACAGTTGGCCTCTGAGCAGATTTCATTTCAGCATCAGGGGGACTTCCCATGGGAACACAAGAATTGCTCCTCGGGATTCGCTGACTGGTTAATCAGAGAGAAGAGTAACAAGTGAGACTGCAGTAATTGTTGTCAATGATGTAGACCCCTCAAGACAGTCCCTAACAGCCTTCACTGACCTACATGGTGTCTCTTCGTAGATTAATTGTCCATTATTTTAACCTCACGTAAGGTCACCTACCACACATGTCATTATTACGGGTACTTTTTTTTTCTCCTTACAAAAAAGTCACACATTCTATTATCTGTCCTAAAGGGAACTCCTTTTTTTGGCTCACACTTTTTGGAAGTTTCTGTTCATCTCATGCACATCCCATGTGAACTAAGAAATATGCCTTCTCAGAATTAAGTCTTCTGCCTCGGTGGACTCTTATTTCGGCAGGTCTTCATCTAGGAGCCCCTGAAGTCCTTTGTTTAATTTGTTCTCCTTTCCCGGACTTTAGCAAACCTGGATAGATTGCTTTCAGCTTAGGAGACTAGAAAAGGTTAGGAAGCAAGAACGGAGAGGCAAATCCCACACAGTGTAGCCAAATACACGTGGGCTCTCATCTTTTCTTTGCTCTTTTCAGCCTTGCTAATGCATTAATTAAATCTGTAGTTAACAGGAGGCAGAAGTAAAGGCCCTTAATAGCCCTGAAATTAAAATCCAAATCACATTCTTAAGAGCACCAATATGGTGTCAATCAAAACAATGGAGCACTTCAGGCTTAATTATAAAAGAACCATAAACCCCGAGGATTCCACAGCTCGTTTTGAAACATCACTTATATTTATACACCTGAAATTACATCACCTACTGGGGTTCTTCTCCACCCTTTTCTCAATAACACATTACTCAATCATTCACCTTGTGAAGCTTGGAAACAACCTATTGTTAAAAGATGCCCAAGCTGCATTTCGGAACTCGGGGCAAGTATGCAAAGCAGGGCTTCCCTGCTTCCCTCTCCTGCCAGAGGCTCAGCAAAGGTTATCCACCAGCCCAGGCTCACTCAGCACAAGGCACAGGGAAAGAACCTTGCAGAATACCTAACTTTAACAAGAAGGAAGACTTCGGTTTTCTTCTAAGAGAAGCCTAACTTTGGATGCACCTTTCAAACACTGCATCACAGATAACCTGTGGCGTTAGCCCTTCTGTGAGCTGTGTTGTTCGTTATTTTAACCCTACCACACATGTCCTAATAACCTCCCGTGTATTCACCTACCACACATGTCCTAATAACCTCCCGTGTATTCACCTACCATACATGTCCTAAGAAGGGTACTTTATTTTACAGGGGAGAGCCATGTTTTCCTATGTTTCTCTCTAATGAGAAAGCCCACTGCATGCTTTTGTTCCTATACCATGATGTTCACGAGTCAGGGTTCTACATGTTGTGCTTTGATTAAAATAGTCGTTGATGGGAAATTCTATGCACCATTACCCCCACCTATACCCCTTACCCATGGCAGATAACGAGAAGCTGGAGACCATTTAGATAATTTGGGGGAAATTTCAGAATTCAAAGTTGAAACTCCTGAGTGAAATCTATCTGAATGGAAATTAAACCTACATGTGAGAGATTACTAATACTTGCAATAGTGAGTGTGGCTTGGTGGAAGAGAAAGCTCCTCTGTAGAAGCCAAATGGAGTGTTGCCTCTTAGTTACAGGATCCCACCACACCGGGGGTTCGGTGGTTAACTGAGAACACTAATGATACTTTGGAGCATGTAAGGTGACATATGTCTGCCCTGAGATCAACCTGTGTCCCTAAAGATAGGAAACTGGCAGGCAGAGTGTGCAAGCAAACAACAGAAGATGAATGCATTCCACAGACAGGTGAATTAGTACACACGGCTGAGAGCATGCGGTAGGATGCGTTCAGGGCTCCCTGCGTCTCTAGAGCCTGTACCTAGGGCTGGCGAAAGGAGAACGTTTGTTAAATCCAACAGTGGCCACAACGGCAAAGAACACCAAGTGGGACTGACTGAATTCTCTATGAAATAAAGAGAAACACTCAACGCTGTTACCACATTCATACTGCCAGGCACTGTGGCTCAACCCCCTCCTACCACATTAGTGCCAGCAATCTCTACACTCTCTCTCTCTCTCTCTCTCTCTCTCTCTCTCTC
>LOJH01007624.1:20509-30758 GCA_001685095.1 Ellobius talpinus
CACACACACACACACACACACACACTCACTCACTCACTCACTAAACTACACTCTGTTAAACTTTCCAAACTTCTATCCATAATACGTTCATGGATTTGGGGCCACTACAAATTCCAAGTTCTGTATGAGGAAGAGCTTGTCTCTTAAGGACCCCGACATATGCCTATGTAGGAGAGCTTAACATTTCCATTTTATCATTATTCGAGTCCAAAGGTGATTTTCTCAGTAACAGAATAGTCCTCAGTGTTCTTCTTCATCACCAGAAAATAAAACAAAACAAGAAAACATGTAATCTCTTATGTCTCTAGAGGTGCTGGTCCTTGCTAGAGAGGAGACTGACTTTGCCTAGAAAATAAGATCATGGGAAATGCACATCAAAATTGTCGTCCTGAGCAAGTTTGTAACGGGCCTAACCTGTGGTTCATTCTACTCATGACTTACTAGAGAAGCTAGGGGAAGTAACTTTTTTTCTGAATGTCTATACCTCTAGTAGTGGGAAGAGTCTCTTCTATGATCCTGACAATGGGAGCTAAGGATATGAAGTCTGACAAGCTGAGTGGCCTGGGCTGGCGTCCTTGGCCATGGGAAGAAGGATGTAGGTTCTGTGGTTTTGAAAAAGCTCCTGTTTAACTTGTCCCTGTGGTAGTCATGTCCTCAAGCTTGAAGTTTGGTACCTTGAACAGCCACACTAATGCATCCAGTTTTTCAAGACACAATTAAAATACCTCCACGTCAGCACTCACTTCTTGCTACTTTCTAAAGCAGCGAACTGATCCCTGGGGAGCCACTAAGGCCTCAGAAAGCTCCTAGTACACACCTCTCATTTGCGCTCTGGGTGAGAGACGGTTGCCTTAGAAAAGACTGGAGTTCTTGGGAAACCCCTACCTCTTCCTGGCAGCTAGAGCACTAAAGCCGCTGTTGTTGGTCTGGAGGCACAGCACTTACACAGGGTACCGCTCCCTAAGGCTCAGTCGCCATTATCCCTATGACAACACTCAGAAGATGAAGCGGACTGTAAAGCCCTTTAGTCCCTAGACATAAGAAAGATAAGTCCTACTACAAATAAATAAATAGATAGATAAATAAAATCAAGCAGAAACCTTATCGTTTACATGAGGGGGCTCAGATTTCTTTGTGAGGGGGAAATGATTTTATTTCTCTTTAGCTCTAAGGTGCTCATGGGAGATGGATAAAGAGAACTATGAAGATCCACCACGTAGGTGGGTGAACTGAAGCGAGACAGGGGCTTCCACAGAGTGGTTAGAGGCGTGCTCCCTGTCACAGTGGGTCTCGTTGCGTTCAATGACCAGATGAAATGTATAAGCAAAGAAACAGCTTGTCCCAGTTTAAATGATCTACGGCAGGCTGCAGTGAAAGTGCTTGCATGAATATTCTTGCAGCCTTTACTTTTTTCACACTGATGGGAGGTTTGGGTATGAGCATCAGTAGTAGAAGAAAAAAAAACTATCTTTAAAACTTATTTTGTCTGAGTACTCCAGGACGGCTGCTGGCTCAAGGAGCAGCTGTGTGCATTTGTGGTGGCAGCGGGTACATGAATTTGTGGTGGCAGCGGGTACGTGAGTTTGTGGTGGCAGCGGGTACATGAGTTTGTGGTGGCAGCAGGTATGTGAGTTTGTGGTGGCAGCACAATTGGATGTCTTCAGGCCAACTGCTATTAATAACAATTTGCTATTAATAAATAATACCAAAATGAAATACAATGTTTTAGATCAGTTTCATTGATGCACATACATTTCTAGAGAGACCTAAAGATGTTGAGTCAGTGTTTTTATGCAGTGGTTTTACTACTTTTATCCGTGGATTTGGATATGATTTTTTTAAAAAAAAGAGAGAAAATTTCACAAACATGTACAATAGAAATATTTTCTGTCTTGTTAGGAAACTGGCCTTTATCACCGTGATCCACCGACACACCCTGAGGATGCGGCAAAAGGCAGGGAGGTTTTAGTAGCCTGGTAGGGTTTCTATATTAGAATACTGCGTCAAGTGAGACCCATGTCCAAGAAAGAAAAGTTGTATTCTATCTAGCATGCACTACACAAAGATACTGGAGGAATGAGGTAGAAGATAAGTAATATTAGCAAGCCGCTAGCAATGGGCAAAAGCAGAAAGGACTGGAGCATGCACACATGCAGAGAGGAAGAAAGGAAAAACAGTACGGAAGCGTGCAGAGGTAGATGCGTTGGTTAAGGAGAGATTCTCTAAGCATACTAACCTGCTGGTTCTAATGAATTTTCTACTTTGTCGTTAACATCGAAAACACGATCATGAACACCTATAGTTTTCATACAGCTGTCTATAACAAAAATAGAGATAACAGCCAAATATGTTAGTGAAGACACCCTCAAACTCCCATTTCTTTCTTTTCTTTCTCTCTATTGCTTCCTTTTATTAATGTAGAGATTGTTTTACAATCAGTGGCACATATCCACATGCCAATAGCGTTCCCATTTGCTGTGCATGTACAACAGTCTAAGAAGCAACAAGTTAGCAACTGCTGTGTACTTTTATAAACAAAATAAAAAAAAGCATCATGAAGAATGATGAGGAAAAAATACGATGGAAACTAAAACATGGATGTGGATATACAAAACAGATACCACACAGGATTCAACAGTAACAAATAAAAGAATAAAATAAAATTTTACCGCTGTGAACCAGACCAGAGGATAAAGCATGCGCAGTGAAGGGGCCCTCTGGACTCATTCTAGGAACTTACTTGTTGGTCTCACGAAGACTTTGAGCTTTAGGCAGGACCTTCTTCCATTGTCTGGGATTGCAGAGGCTGCGGGGAAGACAGGAGACAGGGCAAGAGAAAGAGCACAGAACAATGACCCATTATTCTTCGTTTTTCACATGCAAATAAATGGTCTACGTACACTCTTTCAGGACACGCTCTAATTCTTGTCCCAAAGCTAAAACAAATAATACTTTTCAGCCTAAGACAAATGCTACAGAGAGGTGACTTCCACGCTCCCATCTTCTCTTTCCAGTACAATAAAGGAAGAATCATGCAGGAATGTGGTAATCTATAGAAAAATGCCCAGGGCTTCTATTTCAAAGGCACTTCCCTTCAACTTGGTCTGCTATCAATTTTCTCTAAATCAGGAGGATAATGTCTGAACTCTCTTGCTCCAGGAACAACTCCTCCTCAACCACGAGAAAGAGGGCCCAATAAAGCACCACAGGGAGGAGCGCTGTCGAAACCAGTAACAGACAGTTACAAGGCGGACGTCAACATGACCCACTTCTGCTGGGGAAAGCAGAGCTTTGTCTGTCCTGAAAGCTTGTCTGTCAGTGCTCGGCAGGTAATTCAATTAGAGGTTTTACTCAGAATTTGGCTGCATTTTCTCTCTGACTAAGCCAGCCCCGCGACTCCACCACGCTATTGTAAGCACAATCTGCTATTGAGAGGGGACGGGGTTGCAGGGGGCACATCTATCTTCTTTTAATTTTCCGCAGAGAAGGATGGAATTAATAAAGTGAGTTTGCTAAGACACGACAACATGTTTCCAGTTATAAATCATCTGAGGAAGAGACTTTCTTCCCCTCTTCAAGATAAAGATCTCTGACTTTCCCTACTTTTTCAGATTATCTCCTCTTAACACTCACAGAGCAGTGTCAGAAGGATTCTGAAGGGTGGCCAGATCCTCCACGACCACATGCGTTTACCAACGCTCTCTAGAAATGACAAAAATCACAGAAATGAGGGCCACATACTTTCCTCCCCGCGGACTTGCTTCAAGTGGTTTCTTTGTTCAGAAAAGCAGCTGACATCAATCAAAAGGCACATGGCTTAAAATGAGTTTGGGTAATGCCGAAAGTGACAAAGAGGCAGCGGCAGTGCACATGCCTCCTCTCGTCTATCTTCGTCTTATTCTTCATGACAAGCTCAAAAACAGTGCTCCATATGAGGTGAGAGGAGTCAAGCTCTGAAGTTCTTCTGCATGAACTTCCTTATTTACGGAGTTACAGATCCCTGCAGATCTGCGGAACCTCCACGTTCAAGTGCTAAGGGACATCAGACACTAAAGGTTCTCCACTGCCACTATTCGGACACTAAAGGTCCTCCACTGCCACTATTCAACACCTGGTGAAACTCTTAATTTGAAGACAGACTACAGAGGAAAGATGTTTTAGGCCCTCTGCTTCTCTCCTGGTCTCCCCGACAAGAAGTTAAGACATGGGAACAGCTGCCTTTGCTGTAGGCTCTTATTAAATCAAAGTTGGGAAGACTCTCCCTACTGACATTAACAGTAACGAGTGTGTTATTTAGGGCACAATATTTTACACTCTGTGGTTTGATCCCGGAAATGGTGTCCTTCCTGTGGACCTCATATGTAGCAAATGAACATACTACAAATACACTACACACAGGTGACTCCAGCTCATTACAGAGCCCACGGGGTCTCAGTCACCACGAGGTCGTGGGAGAGGCGCCACCGGCACATGGCGCTCTTCTGAGCAGAGATGAAGGTCCCTCAAACTCCCTGAGCTTGAGTGTCATATGCTTGATTTCAACGTGACGCTTCAAGATGAGCAAGCTCAAAGCAATATCAAACGTAACTTTCTGTGAGAGTCTTTTTTTATTTCATGGCGGTTTTTCAGAATTTTATTAAGGAAAACTAAATCCCAACATTAAGAAAAACTAAACAAAAGCAAATGGTGACCTATAAGAAAACTTATCAGCTCACAAACGTGACGTGAGCCTTAGCTAATGCATAAACAGCATTCTTTTGTGAATTAAAGATACTCAGTGTACTTCCGTAAGATGGAAACTAAAAGGCTTATTCTCAACAGGCCCCCCTCATTACTCAGTCACCTATCACCCAGAAAGCTGCAATAGCAACAGGACTGACCCCTTATGGTGCTGTTTGACTATTTTCCTCCAATTCTTTGAATCATTTGTGGACAAATGATATTCATACACGACACAGTTTGTAGATTCATGTGTAAACTACAGTAGCCCCAACCCCATGATCTCTAGGCCTACCCAGCCCTTGGAATATAATCACAACTCTCTGGAGCGACTAACCTGTGGGAACCCAAAAGTGTGAGCCTATACCACCTTGTCTGAAAGTCAGAGAGTTTTACCTTAGTTTTGCTCTTTCAAAGTTGTTGACAACAGGTATGGCTACAAAACAAGATATCCTGACCTAGGGTGTGGTTACTTGGTGTTTTGGACATTAAGATGGTCCATAGAGGTAGATCTGCTCCCCCCCGACCAATGGTCAGAGAATTCAAGCATACTTCTGCTCCTTCTTTTGAAAAAGGAGGTTTGTCTTAGGGATTGGCTGCCTGCAGGATACTTGATAGGATGTGTTCACTGCCCTAAATATCAAATGCTTTGCTCGGGAATCAATGGCTCAATGTCTCAAGTATTGGAGCAAGTAACTGCTTCTGGTGGTTTTTTGTATCATGTTAAAGCAGTGTGTTGCCTTCTCCCCCACTTTTGTAATGGGGTATAAGAGTGAATGGAAAAGAAATGTGGGTGGAATTCAACATTGAGTATTTGCTGAGTTGCCCTCCCGGTACTATCCTATGTCTCTGTGTTTCTTTCTTATCTCTGTTCCTCCTACCTAACGTTTTTAATCCTCATGCCCCGACCCTGGAATGTACGAACCCACCGTGGCTGGACTGTGACAGAAGTTATCCCCAAAAGGTGACTCACAACACCAACCTAAGAGGTGACCTTTGCTAGGCCCTAGTCACCTGACTTCCTTATGTTTTCGCACTGAAACACAAAACCAAAAAATAATATAAAAATATATCCCACACATTACCAAAACTTCCTTTACTTATTGAATTTTTTTTTAAAAAGTGGGATTGCAGTTTACTCTATGTTAAATTTGTGATTTCTGCCACCTGTACTCCTTGGCTTCCAGAGGGTAGAGACATTAATTCTGTTTTAAATACAGATGGTTAGCCATTAGTAGTTTTGGAAGATACTAGGCAATTTGTAAATAGTGTTTTACTTGTCATAAGGAAATAGATGGCAGAGGGCAGAGCACTAAAACCATAAAATGACATTAATTAAAATATGTAATATTCCCACAAGTCAACGCAGAAATCAAATCCTCTCAGGATCATTAATAAGCAAAAGTTAGAGCCATTGGTAGAAGTGAGAGATTGAAAACCTCCATTCTGCCAGGACTCTGTCGGGAAGGGAACTAACTAATGTCAAGGCCTCAAACTCCAGAAAAAAAATACTATTTTGTAACAACCACCACTAACCTTACTTTAGTCTAAGCCTCTCTATATCCTTATAGACACAAATTATAAACAGTCATATGTACATTTTTTTGGAGTTGGGAAGTTGGGAGTAGGGACAGAGGAACCCACTAAAACAAATCCTTCCGTTCTGCCATCTTAGCCACTAGTTCATGAACCTGTCTATAGGCCCTATTTCTGCAAAGTACCAGTCAAAACACGGAGACACCTAATGAAATACTAGCTGAGATTCTCTGGTCTTTTGACTTCAGAATACAACACTAATATGGCAATGAGGGTCCCTACTTCATTCACGATCTCAGAAGCCCCAAGTTTAAGCATTCCTGAAGACTCATTCCCTTGGTCTCTTGGCGCTTAAGCAAGCTTGGCTCAGCATTTAGTCAATGAGGCACCTATTAGAGACCACATTTCTAGCCCGAGTTAGTTCTTATAAATGTGGCATTTAACATTGAAAACGTGCTATTCACACCTCAGGCCACTAACAGTCTATCGATCTAGACACAGCAAGTGTGCACCAGCATCATGCTTGACATGGGTAGCTTCTGACATCATTCTCAACGTTCCCAACGGGCTTCCATTAATCCCCCAGTCTCCCATCTCTTTTCCAAAATCCCATCCCCTTGAGTGTGGGCTGAGTTTAGTTTCTTGCTCCCAATGAACAGAACACAGCAAAAGTTAGGACTTGTCATCTCCATGATTAAGTTCCAAGAATTGTGAACTTCTGTCTTTCAAAGCACATGAAGCAATGTGCCATTTTGTAAGATTCCAAGGGGAGAGACCCATACAGCACAGATGCTTCCTGTCAGGAAATTGATGATCCTTAGAAAACATACCAGTATCTGCGAGTTGCTAACACTCACATAAGTGGGTGAGAAAAAGGGTCCCTCTTACCTGAGCCTCGAACTCACGGTGGCTTTGTGAGCTGAACCTGGATTCCCAACTTTCAACTAATTTGGCTGCTTTAGACAAAATTAGACAGGTTGAGCGAACCTATCATTCATTTACTGATGTATTTTACAAACAAACCTGTGTGACCCCAGGTTTCTCAGGGCTGAGTTCTGATTGACTGACAAAGGCATGGCAGCACCCCCCACTCAAGGATGGCCATGCCCTTGATCCACAGAGCCGTTCACTCCCCATTCTGCGCTGTGCCTGGAGAACTGGATCGTTCACTACTTAGACAAACCTGGAAGAGAGGTGATTCTAAAGCATCTGTTAAAGAAATAGTTGCTCCTACTCTAGCATTAAAAAAAAAAGTTTTTCATTTTCCTCCTCATGCCTCAGTTCAACGCCAAATTACTGGGTGAATCTAAGTGAGCTTCGAAATAAAATGTGAACTAGAATGAATTGTAACAGAAAGAGAGAGTATATCTCATCAGATTGAGGAAACAGAGCAGAAGAGGGAGTTCGAAAAACACCCCAAGTGAAAGAACTTAAGAAGCAACTTCAAAGTCCTCCGATTACCCCCAAAATGTCTACTAGTGATCTTCAATGTGCATTGTCCCAGTAAATATAAACGTTATGAAAGTTGAGGCTGCTCAGACGTTCCTGGGTAATTAAAGCAAATGTTCTCTGAGACCCAAAGGCTGACCAGGAGAAGGGTGGAACTCTTGGATCTAGTTTCTTTCAAATTTTCAGGTCCAGTGCTGTGTCATCATTTACCACCCCTGGCCAACCTCATTCTGTCTCTAATCTTAAGTCCAAAGGCCACAGCCCCCCCTTTCTGAATCCACGTCAATCTGGATACTTTGGGAAATTTTACTCCTAGAGACAGCTAGCCACTTTCTTCTCTTGAAGGGAGTGAGCGTGTGTGAGAGCATTAAAAATGTAGTTTTCCATTATGTTTGCCACGGGCAGCAGTTCTCAATTTGAGCAAGTCAAAAGAAGAGACAGGCTATTAGCCGTTAGCAGGACACGGTTCTTCCCCTGTAGGTTTTTCTTACAGTTCAACATATAACACAGATACATGTAAATTAGACAGGTAAAGCCAGAATTAAGCACACTATTCCTTCGACAAAAAGAAAAGAATCCCATTTGAATCCAGAGTGGTACTGGAAATGTTTCCCAGAATTTAATGAATCAATAAAATCCATTTTGTATATGTGGGGAAAGGGTGGGGAGAGAAATGGTGGGAATATGAGGGAGACTAATCAGAGCCATATGGGAGTCCCAGAAAATGGTTACCAGACTCACAGACACACATAAAAAAATTAAAAAACACAAGTTAGGTCTCAGAATAACAAAGCAATAATTTGCAACTTAGCTACCTGACATTTAAACATATATATATATAAATTTAATTATCACATTATAACAACAAAACAAAACAAAACAAAAAACTACCAGTTAGGACAGAATACACACATTTTGGTTCTTATAAACCAGACTTAAGAGAGACATTGGTGCGACCTGGGCTTGAACCCAGGGCCTTCCGCATGTCGGGACAGTGTTCTACCAAGGGGCAATACCCCTACACCAAAGGCCACCTTGCTGCAGTCACTTGGTTTATGGAGCTCCTACCTTAAGAGCAACCTCAGGAGCTGCCTAATTTGCCTCCACATTTCACCTCTTGAATTTGCTGTGTCTCAGACTTAACTGACAAGTCAAGGTCAAGGCCCCCGATGCAAACACTGGAAAGAAGATTACTGAGTCTAGAGACCTGAGAGAAAGTGAAAATACCACGCACATATCAGACTCTTTAATACAGCTCTGGGAATATTTCTCTTATACAAACTAGAAGGTGGAAAGGGATCTGTTTCCCACAATGTAACAAGAACGATTGAAAAAACACATTCTCTAAGTTAAAACTTGGTTTCAACACCAGGGGACTATAGGGGAAAGAATAATTAGAGTAAAGTTCGGGGCTTTAGAGAAGAGAAAATAAATTCCAGCTGGACAGCCTGAGAAGAAAGCAAGTGTGGAAGGAAGGCTGTACTCACCTTGTGCCTGGCCTTGACCTGGCTTCCTAACCCTCAGGCAAACTTCTCACCACAGACCAGCTTAAATCCTGTGCAAAATTCCAGCAGCTACATCTCAGTAGATCAATTACTGTTCTTAGAAAACTTAAATGACAAAGACAAAGTCTATTCCCCTGATTTCCGGGAAACAAATGAGGAAAAATGATGCTTATGTACACAGCTATGTGACTTGTGAGCAAACTTCTACAAGACCTTCAAAGTTCGATCTGTTTCTGCTACAGAGGGGCTCAACTCTCCCCTATGCCTTGGTCTTTACTGAATAAAAATAACCTGGAGTGTGGAGTATTATTTTTAAAGGCCCCTAAGAGAAGCATTTTTGTTTAAGGAAAATTTTGTTTTTACAACAGTTTAACTAACTCCCAGCCTGTGACTCTAGACTTCAGCCTCTCTCCATGAATGGGAAAAATCTACTCCACTTAGGCACAAAAGGAAAAGATAGCGTTTAGATGATTACCTTTTAAAATCTAGACATGATGGAGCTGTTAGCCATACTATTAGCTGTTTGCTCGTTTTGTTCATGTGAAGCCACTGAACATCCTTCAGCACTTAGAACACAGCTGGTGTCACAGCAAGTCTCAGAAAGCACCCTGCCCAAGCCTCAGAGTTTAAAGAACTATCCATGCCTCATAGGTCAGATGTTCCTCTCCTTCTTACTTGTGGTAACTTCAGTAAGCCTGCTATACTAGATAGGCAATCATTTGACAACAAAAAGCAAGCAAAAGCATGAGCAGCAGAACCCTTGGAAAATTTTTCTTCAGCTGGAAGCACATAATAAAGGTAATAGCAACAAAAAATAAATAAATAAAAACAAGCCCAAATAAAAGGCAGAGTTCCTGAAATCTCACAAGAGTAATTTATATTTTTCCTTCCCTGTAGATTTCTTGCATACCTATCACCCACCCACCCATCCACCAACCCACTCACCCATCCATCCATCTACTCACCCACCACCCATCCATCCACCAACCCATCCATCTACCCATCCATCCATCCATCCATCCATCCATCCATCCATCCAT
>LOJH01007625.1:0-19662 GCA_001685095.1 Ellobius talpinus
ACAAAGTGAGGTACCCCAGAAGGAAGGGCAGCAAAAGCAGAATACAAAGTGAGGCACCCCAGAAGGAAGGACGAACAGATAGAAACTTGGCATTGCTTAGTTCTTCTTTCTCTTGGGGGAAATAACTTTGCTCTTGAATTTCCACACTAAGTCACCAAGGAGGGATTGAAATTAAAAACCTTGGAGAGTAATTAGCAACAAAACGTTCTAATGTCAAGAAGTGAATTTTATGGGACCATATTTGTAATATTAATTGAGCCTCTGTGTAGCCAAATGGTGAAATTATTGCTCTAATATAAATAGGCCCAAAAGAGAAAAACAGCCCAAAATAGCACAGATATTGCAAATCCGGACAGAGGTAATTTCTTTATACATAAAAAGCAACCAATTGCAATGCATTCACCAACTCACTGAAGTGCAAAACAAAGCCTGTTTGCCTGATACAGCCCTATCTACCGGTATCTGAATTGCTGTGGGACTGGTTCTAAGAAGGGAACTGAGACTTAGTTCCTTTGTTGCTTTTCACGTGGAATGTGAAATTTTTGCAGGATTCCTCCACCAAAAATATTTTGAGAACCTATTACGGGCTAGGGTCGAAACAGAAGATGTTCATAATCTTTTTCATCATAGGGTTTATGTTCTAATTATAGGAAAGAAACTGAATCAGTTAAGCAAATCTCTAATCAGAGACACAAGACTACTGTATAAAGGAAGCATCAGTCAGGTGGCCTGACCTAGCTTGTAAATCAGGGAAGACTTCCTGGAGGAAATGATACTTAGTTGGAACCCGGTGAGATAGATGAATCAGCCAATAAAGGAGGAACTATTCTAGACAGAAGGAGCATTGGGGAGGTAGACTGAATAGAAAAGTTGCTTAATGTACCTAGGATGTGATCTGTAAGTAGGCAAGTGAAGAGTGGGAAGAGACATGTCTGGAGTAAGAGGTAGAGCCAGGTCTTGGGACCCTGGTAGGTCTTGTGACATTGTCAGGCCCTAATAAGCCATTAACACATGAGTAAGGTAGGGTCCTAAGATAAAGCTTTTAGAAGAACTCCTGAGTATGTTTATGACAAGCCTAGAAAAAGCCTAGCCCAATTGAGTATTGGGCTCAGAGCTTACCTTTGCACATTTCCCAGGTACAGACTTAACAGTTTGCTTGTTTTCCTACAACTTTGCACAATCTAAGGGCCTGAGGAAAGAATAGTACTGAGCATGCTGGGAAACAACTGGACCTGAGTCTGATCAAGGACATTGCTAATTTTTCTCCTTAAGAAACATTCTGTAGAGAGCAAAAACAAAACAAAAAAAAAACTCGAAAGACTCTTTTATGAGAACAGACCTTGAATATGTGCTTAGAAAATGTAAGGTCCTGACCTAGAAAGCAACAGAAACAGTATGCACTCTGTTTCCACTGAGGAAGAGAAACTTGAAGAAATAGAGACTATTTTTCAATTAATATTGAGGGAGATGGATCATGATTTATTATGCACAGTCATGAATAATAAAACAGAGAAGTAATATTGGTCTACCAACTTGCCATGCCAGGATCCTCTGAAAATTTTTATGAGAACTCATCATTGAATGGCCTTGCTAGGACCACTTCAGCACGCAACCCCCCACACCTGACTCCAGTCACTCTAGCCCACTCTGAGCCTTGCTTCAAAAATTTCAGTTAACATTGCAATGAAGAATAGAGCTTAAGAATCAGAAATGGGCTCACATTCAGTCCTGGACACATTCAAGCTGTGTAATCCTAGGTAAGTAACTGAACCTCTCTGAACCCGGTTTCCTCTAGCAAGTGAAAATTATAATGCCATCAATACCAGAAATATCTATGAGGATAATGCCTATAAAATTCCCAACATAGAGCACAGCACAGGGGAAAAGTTCATTCAACATTGGAATCTTGCTCCTCTCCCCATGATACACCCAGAAACACTGGGTCTCCTCTTAATTTGTAGGACTTGCCTTTCTTACAAGCCAGGCTGAAACTGGTTTGGTCACTCCTGCCCAGCTGGGCTGTCCGTGTCTACCTTTTATCAGCCCCCACTTAGCTGAGCATCAGCCTCCTCTCTCTTTTTAACACCAAAAATATTGATTTCCCCATTCTATTTTCATGATACAACACCCTCGAGATCTATAAATGCCATTCGTTCTCCTCCATGATCATCAAATCCCCTACTCATAGTCACTCTCCCTACAGCCACAGGGTCCTCAGCTGTGAGGCATAGATATGTTTCATTTTGCACTTGCTTAAAGGTCAAACATGAATTTCTCCCCATTATTGTACTGTGTCTTGTCACACAGACGCTCTGTTTCATGGATTAGTCACAGTCTTGCTATCAAATTAAATATTCCTCGGTGGTTATTTTTAGAGAGATCTTTTTCTAACTCTACATGGTGCAATGATGTGTGTGCACCCACAGCTCTGGAATCCAGGCATTAGCAGGTGGGATCCAAACTCTGTAAGGGCTCAGATTCCTCTAGAAAGCAGCAGCCAATGGAGCAGTGGAATCTGTAACCTGTCTCTGTCCGTGAATTCATGATAAGTGAAAAATATGTCCCCCACCCCCGTGCCTTGGGTGATTGGTCATTCATCACAAGATCCAATAAAGACTCAGGGAAGCTCTTGACACAATTGTGAGTTAGGGCACCTCTCACTTGGGTATCCCCCTATTCTAGTGCAAGGACAACAGTGTCCTCATTTCCTGCACCCTCATGGAAGCTTCCTAACCTATTCCCATGGTGCTGCTTGCATAACTAGGCCATCATCAATAGAGAAATGAGGCCCTCAAAACCAAACTGAATCTCAGATTTGGCTGGAGTGGGTGTGCTTGCTAAGTGAGTCTTTTCACTGCCTACAAGCATGGTGTAGGTAAGAAGCTCTGCATGCTTTGGGCCTTATGGTGATCAATGCATAGCTGGGACATGTGCCCCCATTGACTGTGGCATATGAGCCCCCTCAGTGCACTTGAGACTGGGGGAGAGATAGGAAAAATAATTCTGGGGTCAGTTTACGGTTGTGTTCGTGCTAAGCTGCTTCCTCCACAAAACCTGTATCATCAAAAGAAAAAAATGATGCTTTGACCTCTACCTGAACCACATTTCTCAACTTATTCAAAGTTGAATGAGGGGGGAAGAACTACTTGGTGTACTGAAGGCTTTCTTAGAGATCCCCTACATACTGCAAATGCTTCAGACACTGAGAGGCAAGCTGGAGGCTGAGTGGACTGGAAGAAAATCCAGGAGAGCTTGGCTGAGAAGGTTATGTCTCAGAGAATGTTTGTCTTGACATAGCCAAAGAGTAACCAGAGGCAGTCTAGGAAGAGGGTATCACAAAAGAGGGTATACAAAAGGAGGAAGAAATATAGGTTTATAGAAGGAAACAAAACAAGTCAAACTAAGGCCCAGGATTTCCTTTGGAGAAGTAGCAAGGGAGAGCCTAAAGAATTCCAAGCAGTCAGTAGAGACAAGACTAATAAATTAGTCAAGAAGTATTTCTTGAAGTTTCTCTGAGGTCCATGGGAAACGGCTAAAGAGAAAGCCAGTAATTATTTAGAGGAGAGTCCGTATAAGGCTGCTATGGGGCCTTCAACAGGAAGACTGACCATGGAGAGTGGCAGGAAGTAGGGGGACATGCAGAAGGGCACAATCATTTGGCTTGGTTTACTTCAGTAGGTGAAAACAGTCACAGCAGAGCTTGGGGAGTCATTCAGAGACCTCGCTGAGAAAGACACTAATGTGTATCACTCTTTGGGAGTTGCTTGCTCCCATGGAGAGAAATAGAATTGGCAAATGAACAGATGGGAAAATGAGCATCTTATTTAACCACCAAAGACAAATTGAAACTATGAGGAGACCCCTCTTTGATGCATCATTTTTTAAAAAAATTAAACGACAAATGTGCAGGCAGTTGGGAGTGTTGACTGTGTATTCCAAGTAGAGTGGGTCCAGCTACTCTACTTGGACCCACTTTGTTGGACTTCCCACCAACAAAATGACTGGAAAACACCAAAAACGTTACAATTATTAGCTTGTGGAAATGGATCAAGAGTAAATTCTAAGCCGGCGGTGGTGGCTCCCACCTTTGATCCCAGCACTCGGGAGGCAGAGGTAGGCAGATCTCTGAGTTCAAGGCCAGCCTGGTCTACAAGAGCTAGTTCCAGGACAGGCACCAAAGCTACACAGAGAAATCCCATCTCAACACCCCCCCCAAAAAAAACTTAAATAATTTCTTAGTTTTTCTTAAGAATAATTTCTGTTGCTTGATTGTGGTGTTGCACGCCTTTAATCCCAGCACCCAGGAGACAGAGGCAGGTGGATCTCTGTGAGCTCAAGGCCAACCTGGTCTACAGAGCTAGTTCCAGGACAGGCNAGCCTGGTCTACAAGAGCTAGTTCCAGGACAGGCACCAAAGCTACACAGAGAAATCCCATCTCAACACCCCCCCCAAAAAAAACTTAAATAATTTCTTAGTTTTTCTTAAGAATAATTTCTGTTGCTTGATTGTGGTGTTGCACGCCTTTAATCCCAGCACCCAGGAGACAGAGGCAGGTGGATCTCTGTGAGCTCAAGGCCAACCTGGTCTACAGAGCTAGTTCCAGGACAGGCCCCAAAGCTACAGAGAAACCCTGTCCCGAAAAACCAAAAACGAAAAAAAAGAGTAAGTTCTATTTCTATAGATATTCAGTGTGATACTGTTTATAAATATTAGATATGACCCAAATGGCCATCCATAGGGGAAGAACTGCTTAAACAAGAAGAATTACACCAAGCAACTTTCCTATGAATGCCATATATCAACATGGAAAACATATTATATAACATTCAATGAAAATAATAAATTTCATGCAAGAACAAATGCATGTGGATACAAGCTACAGTAAAATTTGTCAAAAGAACCTTCATTTTTCTGTAATTTCCTGAGTCTGTACAGTTTCCATCTTAAACTCAACTGTATAAAGCATTATAACTTTCTCAGGATAGCACACATAGGAAGAACGTGGCATTAGACAACACTGGAGCCCACCCTTCCACCTTCCTTGGAGCTCACGTCTGCTGGAAATGAACAGAACTGTCTGTCACAATCAGGGTCTTGTGATAGGGAACCAGTGCAATACTGAGAAGGGATTCCTACACTTGCTTCATCCTCCCTAGTCTGGCTGGTCTATACTGCCTGGCATCCCCAAGCCTTGCCTTTGTGGCCAGTGAGGGCTTTGGCCACCAAAAGTTCCTCAAAACTTCTTGGGAGGGTAACGGAGAAAGGGTCCCCTGTGCTGTGCATCACGCCTCCTCCGCATCAGCAGCTCTCACTTCAGCCCAATAGGTCCCTGGATCTACTGCGCCACAGAAATGCCCTCCCTGACTCTACAGAGGATGTCTATAAGATTGCTTCTCTGTCCTTGTCCTACTTTCCCCGCTCAGAAGCGTCTAACACATTATCCAGCCCTTTCTGGGAACACTTGCATTTTTGAGTCTTTTAATAAACTATACAGTCAGATCTGTGGATTTCCACATCCGTGGTTTAAACCAGCATTGGAAAATAGATTTTTTTAAATTACATCTGTACTGAACACAAAATTTTTCTCATCATTATTCCCTAAACAAAACAACATAATAGCTATTAGCATAGCAGTTACATTATACTAAGCATTATAACTGAGCTAGGGATGATTTAAAGCACTCATGAGAATATGCATAGGTTATATGCAAATAGTATGTCATATTATGTAAGAGACTGGAGCATGTACAGACTTTCGTATATGTGGTGATCTTGGAATCAATCCTCCATTGATATCAAGGAACAGTTTTTCTCTCTTGTTTTTTCTCCTTCCTGGCTGCTCCCTGTCTGTTTACTTTCCTAGTACTGTCTCATCTCCTGTGATGGTTGAGTGTCAACTTGTGCAGTTTAAGAGACACATCTAGGCCAGGCAGTGGTGCTGCACACCTTTAATCCCAGCACTCAAGAAGGCAGAGGCAGGTGGATCTCTGTGAGTTCGAGGCCAGCCTGATCTACAGAGTGAGTTTCCAGACAGCCAGGGCTACATAGAGAGACCCTGTCTCAAAAATACAAAAGCAAGAGAGAGAGAGAGATCTAGGGCATTAATGAAACACACCTTTTGTTGTGTTTGTGAGAGTGCCATCTGAGCAACTGAGAACGGCATGGGCTTTTGAAACTTCAGGCCCTGGGCCCAGTGACACACCTAGTCCAATAAGGCCACACCACACCTCCTACTCCTTCCCAAGCAGTTCTACCAACTGGGGACCAAGAATTCAAATATATAAGCCTGTCTGGATCAGTCTCATTCAAACCACCACAGGCTCTTTTTATCCCTCTCCTCAATTCTCTGCTCTGCTCTGCTTCTCTTTTCTCCTGCATTCTTTTATAGCTTTGAACTGAAGTCATGCTGTCTCCCAGTGTCTTAAACTGGATTATTACAGCGGCCTCCCAAAGATCAAGAGCATCTAGTAGTATTCTGAAAAGGGGTGGAAAACTACCATCCCAATCTTCTCACCCCAACAGGAAGCTTTTCCACCTCTCCAAATGACTAGTGATTATCCTTAGTGCCCTCACCCCCCCATAGTCATAGTCATCCATCGTGAGTTCTAGGAGTCCAGCTCTAAATTCATCCATTCTCTCAAGCCAGACCATCTCCCTTTTCACCTGGAATTCTCGGGCTCTTTTTCTTTCTTCTTCACTTGTCCCCTATGATCCTTCCCAGGCAGCCAGAGGGATTAAGTATAAATCATAGCGTGGAATAATGACTTCTTGAGAGCTTAAGTCTCAACTTGTTTATTGTATTGAATTGAAGTCACCACCAATGCAAACAAGACAAGGATAACAGAGCCATTCAAACTGGAAAAGAAGTTCCAGGAATGACAGTGCATACCAGTAATACCAGCACCCAGGAGGTGAAGTAAAAAAGACTATGAGATCAAGGCCAGTCTGGGCTATGAGGCCCTACTGCATAAGAGAGAGAAAGAATGGAGAGGGAAAATGAGACTGTAAAGGAAGAAATAAAGCTGTCTTCACTCACAGAAAGCATAATTATGTGTGGAGAATAGAAGAGCAAATAAGTAATTATAGTAATATCATAGAATATAAGATCAATGTGAGAAAAACAATAATACTTCCATCATCCAGCAATAAACTACCAAGGAATTAAAACATTCTTAAATTTTACTTAAAATAGCATCCAAAAACTAAAAATACTAGGAACAATAAAAGGGAAAGGACTGCTAACGCAACATGGGTAAATCTCCAAGAAAAGTCAAATACAAAAATTACGTACTGTAGAATTCCCTTTATATAAACTTCTAGAATAGGCAAATCTTGTCTGTGATAATAGAAATCAGACCCTATTTTCTAGACTTGGGAAAAGAAGTGACTAGAAACTAAGACGAAGGAGATGTTCTATATATATCCTGGTTGATAAACTGGTTCATGGTCACATGAGTTAGGTCAAAATTATCTGTCTTTTCACTTCAGATTTCATTCTATGCAAATTTTATCTCAAAAATAAACTTCAGAAGCTGCTTGTTTGAGCAAAGCAGACCCAAACAGTAAAATGCCCTTATGAGAACCAGGACACGAACATCCGGTAACTCCTTCTTGGATGTGGTCTGGAGGGAAATCAGGCCTGGAAATATACAACATGTACTTATCTACACTTGATGAGATGAGCCAGGGTTGCCAGAGCATGAGGGGACAGGCAGATGAAGGCCATGGGCTTGGAACCCTTGAAGCTGTCTTTGGCTTGAAAGGCTTTGTCACCCTGTCAGCCAGACCATCTTGTGGGCAAGGATGGGACCCCACCCCTGATACACAAGACCTGAAGGTGATTCAAGTTCATGAACACAGGTGTGGCTTTTGAAAAACAAAACTCCATCTTCTGATCAGTCTACCAGCTCTCCAGGGTAGCTAACAGCCTCACTACAGTGTGTACACATGGATCCTTTCAGCATCTTACAGTAGAGACCTCAGCAGAACTCCAGAACCTTACACTCTGGAATGTGCTGGCTCTCCTGCCGTGTCAGTTGCTGCTTTCCATCTACCCTCTTTTCCCCTCCCCACCCTTTAGAGCTACCTCCTAACTCCCCCATCCTGGAGTAGCCTCCAGTATTAGATTTTCAATTCAGATCAAAACTGGGGGGGGGGGTTCTCACATGTTTCCATACTGAATTATTCCAAGAACCCTGGGAACATTTTTGTGACCATTTACAGGCAATGAAATAGAGAATCCAACAAAGAAGGAGAGAGGTTTGTCTAAGAGTATGTGTAACAGCTGGTCCTAGAGCTCCAGCATTTCCTGGCAGGGGCCAGTCTTCGAGGAATTGAACTGGAAATTCTGCAGAACCTAAAGGGGGAAGTGCCAGATCTAGGACTGTGATAACTCAGCTGTGGAACATACTTTGGGAAAAAGAAAAGTGGAAGAGGCATTCTCTTCCCCCTTACCAGTGCAGTACACAGCCTAGATACTTGAATTCATGTCTAGATGCAGAGAATCCCAAGGGCTTTGTGAGTGGTGAGGAAAGCAAAAGCAGGTCCTGTCATTGGCTATCACTAGCCAGGCAGACCACAAGGGTAGGCATCTGGACCCAAGGTCCCCAGGGCCGACTGTAGATGGCATCACCCACTGCATTTGTTACTTATCTTGTTGCTGTGACAAAATACCTGGTAAAGACAACTCGAGGAAGGAAGCATTTATTTTGTCTCCCAGTTGGAGGCTGCAGCCTACCATGGCTGGAAGGCATGGGAGCAGGAACATCCATGGTCATGAAGCAGAAGCTATTAGTGCCGGGGGTCAGCTCATTTTCTCCTTTTTATTCCGTATAGCAACACTTCCCACCCCAATTAACTAATCTAGAAACTCCAAACAGGCATGCCCCTGTTTCCATGGTGATACTAAATCTCACAGAACTGATAGCCAAGGCAAACCAGCACACCCTTAAAGCCTCCTAAACTCTTGAATTCACTGTGTCCTTACCTCCTCCAGACAAATTCAGATGGGAAGGGTTTACTCCATGAAGCTGACTCTCAGAGGTAAACCACCTGACCTGGTGAGCAGCCAGACTAAAACCTTCTAATGGGGCTCTGAAAGGCAGAGTAGGGGGGTGGCTGTCCTGTGGGAACATTTTGTTGTCCCTCGACAGTATTCTCATCCCCTTAAGGTCATATCTCTTAATAGCCAGGTTCAGTAGTCCCTTCCCAGAACAAAGCTGCAACCTTTCTCAAGTCTCCTCATTCTTCTAAGCCAGCCTCAAGCCCTGAGATGGAGCTAAGCTAACATTCTGTTCCCAGGATCTCCATGGCCCTGATTCTAGGAACATGTCCTGGGACCGCCTGTAGGGGCTGGCCATATCTCCATCCAGAGAGTGGGGTTCCACTAGAGACAGGCTATGACTTTCAACGTCTCTACAGCTTCAGGTACAGTCAGAAGGTCCTGATCACAAGCTGGTTGAGATTATGATGTATGACTATTACTGAGAACTTCTGCTTTCTCCAGCCTCAGCATCTCCCTACTAAGCATACCTATAACTCCAGTAAAATGAAATGCCAATTCTGAGAGCTCACCAAGAGGAATCTGCCTCCACCCTCTTTCTCTGGCATAGTAGATAGAGCACACTCTATCTTTACAGACTGTCATCTCCAGGACTGCAGAGAATGACTCAGTGTGTAAAACACTTTCTGTGCAAGGCTGAGGACCCAAGTTCGATCCCTAGCACCTATGTAAAAGCTAGGCCTGATTGTTCACGCCTATAATCTCCAGGCTGGGGAGGCAGACTGGAAGATTCCTGAGGCTTGTTGGACAACCAGACTAACTGAATTGACAAGCTTCACTTTAGTGAGAGACTTAGCCTCAAAAAAATAAGTTGGAGAAGCAATTGAGGAATGACACCCAGTGTTGACCTCTAACCTCCTTACACGTACACAAACCGGCGCACACATGCCCATGAACAATACACACACTCAAATCTATATTCAGACGTGAATTATATCTTTTTTAAGATTTATTTTTATTATTTTTTAATTATATGTATGGGGGTGCATGTTGAATGCAGATGGCCTGAGTTCAGAGGCATCAGATCCTACTGTAGCGGAGTTACAGGCTATTGTGAGCCACCCAACTTGGAAATTGGGAACAAATTTCAGGGCCTCTGGAAGAGCAATACATGCTACTAACTGCTAAGCCATCTCTCCCTTCAGCACTGCGAATTATATCTTTTTGCATCTTAGTATAAAAAGACATAGCCATTGGGTTTGCTGATACTAACAGCCCCAGAAAACTGTGTATCTACAGGTTAGTGGATTCAATTTATTGCTGACAATAACATAGTAAAACCATCTCAGAAGCCATCTCTGTAGAGTCAAAGGCTAGAAGAGGGCTGACACACATTTAGCCAAGCTACCCTAAGCCCTGGGTCTGACCTGCGCTGTGCGGTCAGTGCAGAACTTAGTAAAAGAGACCTCCAAAAAGCCATTTCCAGCCAAGGACATTGCCCCACATCTTTAAACCCAGCACATGGGAGGCAAAAGCCAGTAGATCTCTGTGAATCCGTGTCTAACATAGCAAGTTCCAGGCCAGCCAAAATTACATGAGGAAAACCTGTCTCAACTCCACCCCTACTCCCAAAAAAGAGGGGGGGCTGTTTTCTGAAGCCCCGTAGGCAGCCCACATACTTACTCCTGCATAGGAGAGACTGGTGGGAAACAGCCTCAAGGAGCAACACACACACTTTACCCTTCTGCTGCCCCAAGAGCTTTCGAGCCTCTGCGCTTGCTCTTCTGTCTGCAATGTACTTCTTCCTCTTCTTATAGCCAACTTTTTGCCATTTGTCCCTAGCAGGATAGCTCCTACTCAGTCTTCTCTGACCCTTCTGTCCATATCTGTGACCCGAGTCTTCAGCTGTGGGCTCCAACTTTGGACATGGAATCCCATCTTAGCCAGCACACAGAAAATCTGCCCCTCGCAGGCCCCCAGAGCCAATCCATTCCATTGCCCATCTGACGCAGAGTGCAAGCCTGTGCCCCACAGATCCCTCTCCCTTTACAGTCCTGTAGGAGAGGGTCTCTGCACCTGCCTAGCGTAGACTCCACTACCTTTCTTGTCTCCTTAGCAGCCTTGGCAGCCTCATCACACAGCCTACTCGGCCTGGCAAGGGACCTTCACAAAGAGGCCCAAAAGATGTGGGCAGCTCCATTAGACAGGAGCTCCTTCCAGGAAGACTGCCTCCTTTCAGAGGCTCTAACCCATGACTCAACACTTTCTGGATGCCATCATGCCCCCACACAGAGGCCTGTGTGAGGCGAAATTTTTCAGGACCTGTAACAAGCAGAGAGCTCTACAGAAATGTCATGTTTTACCCTCTCTCGTCTCATAGTATAAGGGACAAGCATTGTTACCCATATATCCTAATGAGGCATGGACTCAGAGTGACTAACGGATTATCAGAATTTCAAAGCAGAGTCGAAAAGAACACCTAGGGTACTTGTTTTCAGATAAATACTTTGGCTTTAAACATCCATGCCCAGGGTCAGTATCCAGAGCCATAGATGATCACCTCAAGAGTCCTTTTTCTGGTAACCAGGAGTAACAAAAATCAGGGGAGGGGAAATACAGATGAGTGACATCTCAACTAGAATAGGTCTGGGAAGGGGTGGGGCATCAGCCCTCTTTGGTTACAGACGGACTTCTTAGTGAGGAGACTATGGAGATCTGTGCCCCTGGCCATGACATAGCTGCTCATGCTCCAGGGACTTGGATTGTAACATGGGTATAACTTCTGTTGCAGAAGTCATTGGAAGAACAGAAGCATAAGGGAGGCCATGTGAGATATATCTGGCACACGTGAGGTACTCAAAACTTGAGCTGAAAACTGTGTTTGCAATGGGCTCAATAGATTGGCCTTCTTCAGTGGCCTTTGCCCAAGCTTCTATAATAGCTATGTTGTGGAGAAGAGCCTAGAAGCCAAAGTTCTACCACCTGAAAGGGAGGCTGGAGTGGGGGGTGTACACACACTGGATGAAAGGTTGCTTTGTGGTGAGCTGACAAGCATGCCTCATTCTTGCACAAAGAATCTTTACCAGATGTGAGAGTCCACTGCCCCTGGCTTACTGTGGACACTTCACACAGCCCCTGAAGCATAGGTCACTTTTGCAGAAGAAACCAGACTCCCCAACACCTTCCCTGCTATCTCCTCATACCCATTACCTCCTCTTCACCCCCATCTCTTTGTAGAGTGAAACGGCCCCGCCCCAGTGGCAGCACAAGATGACCAAGGTCACCTAGCCATCTCTGCTCCCTTTGTCAGGGAGTGCAGGCAGCTATTCCCTTCTTGTCCCTGCAGAATCTGGATTCCGAGGGCAGGCACAATAGGAGAAAGGGTAACCTAGAGGTCATTGTGCCATGCCAGAGCTCCACCTCCTGTCCTCTCCAGCTTTGGACCTTAGCAAGCCACTCAACTACTCTGAGTCTGGGTTTTTCCATATGTAAACTGGGGATTGTAGTGCTTGCCTCGTAGAATTCAAGACGTATTTTGATAATGTCTAGTTCAGTGGTCCATAAACTTTTTTTAGAGCACATAAATTCATGCTCAATTTAAATCTCAAGAGAAATCCCAGTATATAAAATAGCTCTGTTGGCAGCAGAGGTGTGAGGCAGGGAGTTAGGACTCCTCCACCAAATGCTGGGAGTTCAGGGAGTCCAACATAGATGAGCTGGGGTTCCAACTCTGACAGCCAGCTCAGGAGTGAACTGGAAATGCCACAGCAGCAAGAAGAGGTGGATGGATTGTTTGACAAACTGGCATCGAAGGTGGGTGTATCTCCAGGAGAGACAGGGGGCACACACGAGAGTGCCCTAGGATCATGAAGAGGAGGAAGCTGCCTCTAGGTGTCCCCTAACACTGAGGGCCCCACCCTAATTTCCTACAGGCAGATGAAGAAATGAGAGCCTCCTTGCCTCACAACTGTTCAACGGACACAGTCTCTGTTCTCCCCTTAAAGAGCCCTGCCTCAGCTCGCATCTGCCAGCTGAAGTGCCCTTTCCCTAATTTCTCCATCCAAATCTGTCTTATCCTTTGAGTTCACGTGGTTACTACATCTCAGAGGCCTTCTGTGATTGTCTCCAGCCAAGACGAAGGGTAGCGTTTTCTTCCTCTGGCCTCCTGTAGCAAGAAGGTGGGGCGAGTATACAGTGGCTAAGAATGTGGGACTCGGTTTCTCCATCTATCAGATAAGAATATGAGAATTAAATTAAGTGACCTAGGTAAAGCCCAGCACACAATAGGTACACAGCAAACAAACTGTTCATCATGATGTGGTTACACCCTCTTCCGAGTGCTGGCACATAGTAGGTATCAACAAAATGCTTACCTGGGTGACCAGTAGATGGCCTCACACCTCCAATAAACATGTCTTGCTGGCCACTGGCCATTAACTCCCTGAACCCCCCAAAACTGGCTCCCTTGAGTTAGCCTATATTTGGGGGGCAGAGGAAATAGAGGAAGAATTGGCAGAATGCCAGGCAGCTGGACTCATCCAGCAACAGATGCTGGGGATGAAGGTCTTTGGGAGTTCATCTACCCATCGTCCTCCTCCAGCTGTGTGAAGGTGTTATCCCATTTAACAGGTAAGAAAACCAAGACCTAGCAAAGCTCATGGCCTGCTTGAAACCACAGAGCATTCTTCCCAGTCTATTAGCTGCTGGCAACATGTCTGCCAGGCTGCTGGAATATTCTGGTCCTGCTTACTCAACATCTTAGTCTACTGACAGGGAACCTCAAAAATGAGCATATTCTTGACCAAGGCTGCAGGCAAATTAAAGTTCAGGGCTGGTTCTAACCCCATCCTACACATAGGTGGGCTTCCTGCCTACTGATTTTTACTCCAAAGGGTAAGCAGGCTGGCTGCTCAGTGGGACAAAAGGAGGGATTTTACCCTTCTGAGCTTGAAGGCAGTTGTGAGAATCCATGGGAACTACAGAGGCTCAACCTAAGGCAACCAGGGCTGGAGACAGCTACACAGTTCCCACTGTACCCTCATGCCTTCCAGTGGGAGTTTAAGAGGCCAAAAAACATTGAGACCCTTACAGAGGTTATAGCAAGCTGCACTTTGAAGCTCAATTCTGATGCTGCAGTGGAGGGTCTGGATCAAGGGTGAGGGCGGAGAGGGGCTGGTATAGAATAGCAATGAGCCAGACTGCTGGAAGCTAGCCAGCCTCAGATTCTGAGGACAGAGTCAGTGCTCCCCCCACCCAACCCCTCCAAGCACACTCACACACACATACACACACACACCTCACACACACATGCATCTCTCTCTTGTGCATACACAAACACCTCTCTCACACACAGACCTCTCACATACACACATATGTATATCTCTCTCTGTGTCTGTCTGTCTGTCTCTCTCACACAAACACACGGACCTCTCACACACATACACATATGCATCTGTCTGTCTGTCTCTCTCTCACACACACACACACAAACACACACACACACGGACCTCTCACACACATACACATATGCATCTGTCTGTGTCTCTCTCTCACATACACACACATGCATCACACACACATGCATCACTCACTCACACACACACACACACACACACACACACACCTCATGAAATTCTTCACTAGCAGCTCCTAAAGAGGCTATCACAGTAACTATGTATAATAAATGTTTGTGTTCAGCTCATGTGAATATGTGGCCAGCTGGCTACTTAGCTCATCTAATGCCTACCATCAGATCGTCACTTTCCGTTACTCATTTCACAGGGAGCCACCTGAGTCCCAACCTCCCAGTCCTGGCTTGTGGGAACTGCACCGAATGCCAGAGATCAGGGGTCTGAGCCCTGGGCTGGGCTTGTCACCGAGTCAAACTTTCTCATGGGATCAAGCAAGTGGCCAAGGAGACAGATGAGAGAATAAGCCTTCCACCCTCTTCTTTAACCTAACGGCCCTACAGCACCTCTTCCCTAAGAGTCACATGAGAGGCAAGCTCTCTCCCTTGTGACAGTGATGGGCAAGTGTGCCTAATAACAACCCTTCCTTGGGGCTGGAGGAAGACACTGGGTCTGATGAGAACCTCATCCAAGACATCTGCAGCTGTGGTCTCACCTGTGGAGAAGGTGGGTACAGCAGAGGGTCAAAGCCAGCCCCAGGGAGACGACAGAGCCCTAGGGCATTCTACTTGTCCCTGAGTGTCCCAGCTGCTCTAGTCTTAAACCCTGTACCTAAGAGGTGCCCTTCCTGTTCTCTAGGTTGCATCAACTCTCTCTTTGGCTTAATCTGCCTTTCCCCCTAGACCAACCACATGAAGACCATGATTCCATAGTACACATTTGTGTAGTACTTAAGGTGAGTGCCTGGCAGGTGTCCACCAGTGGATGTATAGCCCCTATTAGTCACCCGGTATCCTCTGCCTCCTCCCCAGTGCAAACTCCATGAGGTGAGAACCCCACCTGAAGCTTTTCCTGCTGGCTGCCCCATACCTACAAGTCTCAGGCATAATGGGGACTCAGCAGCCAAGAGAAAGAATCCATCTATACCTCATGTGCTATATGTACCTTCCTACATGGCCAGCATGCCCTAGCCATGCCCCAGCCTCAGCACACTAGGAATATTAACCTGAACCACAGGCTCTATGAGGACCCTCAAAGTCATCTGATCACCTGCCTTTGAAGTCCAGAGTGGCAATAAAGGCCCCAAAAGCACATGTTGCTAACCTGAAGAACAAGTCCTTAGAAGTGAAACCCCATAAATATGGAAGATCTGATTTCTGGATGCAGAGTCCCAAAGGTAGAAATGGCCTGGACTGAGCTCCCCTCCTCACTCTAGGTTCTCTCCTTCTAGATGGATTTGGATACCGGGGTAGCTAATGGGGGCGAGGTTTGCAGCATGTACCATGTACCCCTCTTAAAAGTATTGCACAAATGCTATCTACCCCAACCCCTTAAAGGCTGACACCGTGAGATGGGCACCCTCATCTGCAGTTCTCAGTTGAGGATCTAGAAGTCAGGAAAGCTGAGAGACCTGTCTAAGGCCAGCAGGCTAGGAAGCAGCAGATTATCTCTGGAGGACTTGCCTAGTAACATCTCTGCACCCTCCCCCAGGCCTTAAGGAAAGAGGGGCAGCTGAGGAGCGAGCCCTGCCTGAGCCAGATGAGTTCTTGGGAAACTGGGAGGTTTCAAGATTGAAGCTGGAGGTTGAAATGCCACAGTGAGGGCCCCTTGAGGCTGCCCTCAAGGGCTCCCAAGGGGTGAGGGTGCTCTCTTGCTTGAGTAGTGAAAAGACAGTCTTCCAGCATACCACCCCTCCCCTCTCCAATATTCTCACTGCCAAATGAAACCTGGCAGCTTCTGAAAATAGCTTCGCGCTGCAGCAGGCACTCTGCCCGCCCTTCAGCAGGCTGGCACGCAGCTGGGGGTGGCCACTGTGGGCAGACTCTGGCACACACAGGGCCGGGGGTGGGTGTCACACATACAGTACACAGGGGCGGCACAGAGCTGAAGGCATGTGGCAGCTGCCACCCCTCAGTCCTTCTGACCTTTCTACAATGAATGAGGCAGAGGTGCTGGAGTCAGCCTGGTGTGTTTACCAGGCTGGAGGCACCCTCTCCAGGCAGGATACAGTCACTAGTAGGGGTGTGGAGCTGCCCTTTGACCACTTGTGTCCACCCAGGTACACAAAAAGAAACCCAGAATTCACTGAAAATTGTTAAAAAGATGTTTATTAATATCTGGATAGAAAGTCCAGCAGTATTGTCCTAGCTGTTATGAACTAGGTTTCCCAGCCTGTGAGAAAGGCCAGGATCTAGGAACAAGGCTGAATGCCAGGCACTTGTCAGGTCATCTATCAAACACTCAGCACCTGGAGGCTAACCTGGCACATGGCAGGGCAGAGCTGGCTAAGTCTGGGGTCCTCCAAGAAGGACCCTCTCCGATCTGACTCATGCTAGAGCCGGGATCAGACCTCGTAAGCATGGCTCGTCAGCCCATCATCATTTCAGGTCTGATCTCCAGTAGAAAATGAGGTCCTGGAAAACAGGGAGCCAAGCACTCCCTTTCACAAAAGTATCCCCGGAATAGCTCTTGCCATCAACAGAGAGGGACTTCTTCCTACCTGAGATCTGGTGAGCGGGAAGAGGCGGGGGCTTTCGTCACAGTGATGTTTTCCAAAATGGAAAAAGGTTAAGGATACCCACCTCCCCAACACGCATATGCACACCTTCAATTGAGATGAGAAGTTACCTTTGGGATAAGGGGGTAGTGACGGGATTCTTAGCCTCAGGGACTCTAGTGGACTGTCTGTGGGCTGATGCTACAGAGAAGTAAGCAAGCCGGACTATACAGCCTCTGGCAGACCAAACAGAAGTAAGGCTGGGGAGGGGCAGCCAGTGTGAGAGAAACAAACCTCCCCAAGAAGGTAGGTTCCTGATTGTCCCTCCTTCCTCTTTTGTTCAGTATTCATAGACAGCAACATGGCCTCTGGTCACCATAGCAACCAATGGTCAGATACCTTTCTCAAGGCCAGACCCATCTGCCCACACAGCAGGATATGTCTCTGTAGAAAAAGGGTAGGTCTGCCACAACTCCCAGTGGCCTAGAAGTAAGGCCAAGTGCTAAAGTAGAAGACCTGTGGCCTCACTCAAGCCACAGTGGCCAAAGTTGCTTCTGCTGTAGCAGAGGGCTCCCCATCCCCGGGGCCCAGAAGCTTTCTAGGGCCTAAGCTTAGGCTGGGACTCTTGGGCCAAGCTCTTTATCCTCAAGTTCAATGTGACACATTAAGACAACAAAATTATCCTTTTGTTATAAAAATGACTCGGGCCTTTCCTGGCCAGAGCCTCCTCGGAACACGGCAGTCTGTCACTCTGGCTCCCCTGTGAGCTACTGGTTGTTACATCCTTGTGAGGCTGAGGAGCTGCCTGCTTGTTTTTTCCTCCGCTTATTGAGGAGCCGGTTGTTAGAGGTCTTCAGGTCCTTGATCTTCACCTGGTCGTAGTCCACCCGCATGGTGGCCAGGGCACTGGTCATCTCCTCCTGTGTACCATTAGCATGGGGGACAGAAGAGGTCAGGATAGCCTAACATTAAAAGCCATCACTTTCGTGCCTGGGAAGCACCCTCAATGACATCACTGCTTCAGTGCCCACTATGTGCTTGGCCTTGGACAAATAACCTCCCCCTACAACTGTTTTCTGGTGGACACTGAGCTTATTCACAAAGACAAAAGAAACAGATGACTCCCTGGGTCCACACCAAGGCTACTTTGGACAGAGAACTGAACCAATGGCATTTGCACAGAACCACAAGACCTGCAGACAATGGCATTTTCCTTGGTCCCCAAGAGCCTGAAGCTTTGAGACTGTACCCTGGATACCCCAATGCTCTACAATGCTATCTCATAGGGACAAACCTGCCCCTCACTACTTCTGAAACAAGGTTGGTTCCTACCACAAATGTCATAACAAAGTTTCTGGCCAATGCTTGAGCCCCAAATCCTTTCATGGAGGCCCTGGCCTAAAATCTTCTCACTAAGAGTGCCCCATGAGCACCACCCTAAACAGGAAAGTGTAGCAGTCCATTGCTCAGTGGCCTGCCCTGGCTGGATCACTGGGGCAGTGGCTGACATCCTCTAGGCACAGGGGAAGAGCCAAACTCTAGATCCTAAGGAGATGCTATCCAGGAATGTATAGAGACTGAGAAAGACTACCCACCTTGACATCATCCCAGTGATCTTTGTCTTCCTGTAGCACTCGGGCTGTGTGGAGTGGGGTCTGTGGGACCACCATGGATTGCTAGAAGGAAGCCCAAACCCATGGATCAGAGCCTGGAACTGTGTGGTACAGCATAGGTTACCACCACCACATACCCTCCTCCCCCTCTCAGGTGGGGAAATGGAGGTTCAGAGGGGGGAAGGAGCCTAACTGCAACAGTGGCAAAGCCAGGCTACAGGTGAGATGTTACCATACATCACTGTGCAAGACTCCAGTCCAGCCCTGCACCCAGGCCTCCAGGGCTACCACTGCCCAGCCTGCCAGCCCTACTCCAGGCCAAAACCATGCTCACATTGATCCAAGGATGGTTCATAAACTGCATGATGGTCAGCCTCTCTGTGGGGTCTGTCTTCAGGAGCAGGCGGATTAGCTGCTTGGCTAGGGGACCCAGAAAAGAGGGGAGCAGTGAATTCCAGTCCCTCAACCTTCCACATGAATCAAAAGCTCTGTCAGACAGGGCTATAAGTACTCCTACATTCTTCATGATCAGAAATGGTGAGCTAGCAATTGTGTCTCGTTTGAGGTCACTAAGCACTCAGGATAATTTGTTAAGCAACAATAGATAACTACAAGGCAGAATTGTTTGTGCTACCTAGGAAGGAAAGTATGAACAAGGAATATATGGAAGAGGGGAAGCATTTTTTTTCCTTAAGGCAGGATCTCTCTAACTATAGCCCTGGCTGTTCTGGAACTCTACATGAATTTATAGAGATCTGCCTGCCTCTGCTTCCCAAATGCTGGATTTAAAGGTGTGTGCCACCACACCTGGCTGGGGAGACAAATTTTGATCCCACTTGACAGATATAGAAACTGAGACTTGAGCTGGGCTGTGGTGGCACAAGCCTTTAATCCCAGCACTTGGGAGGCAGAGGCAGGTGGATC
>LOJH01007625.1:19750-30754 GCA_001685095.1 Ellobius talpinus
CAGGACAGACTCCAAAGCTACAGAGAAACCCTGTCTCGAAAAACCAAAAAGAAAGGAAGGAAGGAGAAAGAAAGAAAAGAAAAGAAAGAAAGAAAGAAAGGAAAAAAGACTGAGACTTAAAAAGTTCAGATGGCTTATCTAGGTTCACATAGCTAGGATTTAAACACAGGTCAGTTTGACAGCCAAAGGGATATCTCCCAAAATGGAAGCTAAAAGGACCAGGCGGAGAATCTCACTCACCATCTTCAGAGACCTCTGACCACTCAGGCTTGGGGAAGCCATATTGGCCCAAGCGAATCCTTCTCTTCATCCCTGGAGAGATGGCCTGTCCGGTGTTGGAGTAGAAGGGTGGGAACCCACACAAACTGGGAAAGAGAAGAGGCCATTTGGTACAAGGATTGGGCACACAAGGGTCAGGCAGAACTGTCCTCTCCTTTCACAGGGAGACAGGCAGTCAGACACCACAACAATAAGACCAGCCCCTATGGCCTCTTGAACACATCCCAGGAATACCATCAGCCTTGACATGAGGCAGTCGCAAAGAATGTCTCATGACACAAGAAACAAAAGACAGCCTGACCAAAGGATGACATGTCCCAAAGGACACAAGGGGTGAGAAGCTGAATGGCACTAAAGGGACATGAAAAAGTAGAGTAGGGTGGGTCAGGGGAGGACAGGTACTCACAGGATGTACATGATGACGCCCAGGGACCACATATCACATGACTTGTCGTACTTCTCGGGACCCAGGACCTCGGGAGCTGCCAGAGCAGAGAGCATAGGAGATCTCTCAGCCCCCAGGGTCTTGGGAACTAGGAAAGAGTCTTAAGCCTTGGTAAGGTGAGAAACAGGTACCCAAGCTGGGAGGTAGGACAGAGCAGACTGACGTCTGGCACCTTCTGGGAAGGCAGCATGTGTGTGAAGTAGGGGGAGGAGAGACAGCTCCCAGAAAAAAAAAGAAACTGCTCTCTGACAGCCCCCTAGCTACTTAAGGGCCCCTCTGTCAGTCTCAACTTGGTAAGAGAGAGGAGGAAAGAAAGCCAGTCCCAAGTTTGGTGATGCCCTGCCACGGACAAGAGGGTCTCAGTCTGTCAGAGGCATTGTGTTGTGTCTCTCATCTCCCTGAATGCACAATCTAGATCACAGACTTCTGTGTTCCATTTTCAGCTTGGATACCCATCCATTGGCCTCAGTTTTCCAATCATGGCCTCGGTTTTCCAATCAGTGCAATGAGATCAGCAGGTCAGACTTAATATTAAAGTCCTGCAGCATACACCCTGATAAACAGGGGGCCATTTCTGGAGTTTCCCACCCCTTAGCTGTCCTCCCAAAAGGGAAAAAGCTTCAGTTACTGCCCTACTCTCAGGGAAGGGGCACTTGTTACGGGGCTTTTGGCAATTGGAGGCTGCCTGGAGCTTTCCCAGGAATCATAAGTATGTAGACACCCCCAAGCCCCACCCAATTCCTGGCTTAAGGAACCCTTTCCCACAAGGCAGGTGACTAGTAACCTGTATCCCTCTAATGTAGGAGAAAAGGCCTGCCCACTTTCTGAATATGAAGATGAAAACAGGAGAAAAACAACTGCGGTTGGGCTCCGTCCCGAGCTGATGGCAGCCTTTTATCACATATATATATTTAGAGCTGCTGTGATGTCATTCAGCTCACAGACCACAGCCAGAATTTTCCTGGATCTATTTTCAAAAGCAGAAGCTGAAGGTTGGAAGAATATTTTTGCAGCCTCCGGCCCCCCACATCACCCGCCTCCATGCAGACAAGAGTGCTCCCTCCTCCCTCCTCCCTCCTCATCAGGCTTTAACACTTTGGTTCCCACAACCCACTGGCTGCCCCGTTCTACAGCAATATACAGCAAGGGGGATGCAAGCCACATTCTACAAGACTCACCCACATAATAGGGGGTGTAACAGGGTGTCTGCAGGGCATTTTGGGTGGTTTCCTTGGCAAAGCCAAAATCAGTGAGCTTAAGCACAGCATCTCTTTCCTTGGATGTATAGAGGAGGTTTTCAGGCTGCATCCGGAAGAGAAAGAAAGCATTGGTATAGAGGAAGGTACCATGGGGGGGCAGAGCCCTAAAGTAACCTTTAATCCCTGCCTCCATCCCAATACATGATGAGCCATCTCTGCTTTTATGAAAACATCTGAACCTTGGTCACTAATAACATGGATTGGAGGTGATACCTTCATTCACAGAGAGAAAAGTGAGGCAGGTGTTCAGCCAAGATCATGAATGACCAGGTGCCATAGAAAGCCCCTAGGCAGAAACTTCTGTTCCTGAGTTGGTGTGAATACCAGGAAATGCCAGAAAAGATGCCAAGGTAGGAAGCAAACAGCTCATGAGCCAGTATCATCGCCAAGCACATTCCCACACCCAACCCAGAAGGAAGCCCACAAAGCCAGCAGGCTAGGTCCACTTGAGGTAGCTTAGGGGAGCAGGAGCCACACAGAAGAAATCTTCCTAGAGGCAAAGCACAGATGGGCCTGGCAGATGGGGACAGCCAGCAGGGCTCCGTGGAGGAGGCAGCCCTGAAAGTTGGCTTTTAGTGAACAGGTAGGATCCAGGCCTATGCCGAAGAGCAGGAGGGATGACACCCAAGCAAAAGTCGGGTGGAAGAACAGTGCTCCAGTCTGGATCCAGCACGAGCTGTTTCCTAGGTTCTGTTTGAGACTATCTGACCTTGGATTGGAATAACAGAGAAGCAATTTAGCATATTCTGCTCTGCAGATTTTTCTTCCCTTAAGAAAAAGGGAACTCGGGGGCTAAAATAAAGCAAGGATTTAGAAGGTGGATCTGCTTTGGCTGCACTGTATCCTGAATCAAAGGGTAACTGCACGGGTTGGCAGCCCTCACCAGAGAGGCACGTCAGCTAGCCTCTCCATGCTCTGAGGTTCAGCCTTAGGAGGAAATAAGCCAAGCAAAGGCAAGGAGGAACAGGCTGTGCTAATAGTGGCTCACACACAAATGCTTATGTGTGTGCAAGCATATAGCTATGTGTATGGAGGGCTGCCCAGAAGACCTCAGTTTTCCTAGAAAAGAAAATTTGGAGCATTGTGCTTCCTATGTTTCAAGCCTGATCACTGGGAAGGCAAGCAGGCCCAGCCCTGGGACCACCTGGAGTCCTTCCTCAAATAGTCAGAAAATGGCTTCTAGCTAAATGCTATTGTTTGGTAGCCTAATTTGTTTAAACGCTATCTGTGACTTCATAGAAGATCCTATAAGACACTACAAGGCAGCCCCCTCTCAAAGGTCTGGCACATTGATGGTCATAAAACTTCTTGCTGAACAAGTGAACAAAAGAATAAATCCCCTTGCAGAACTTTACAGCCTAAGGCAAGACAGTTAATGTCTCAAAGAGCCTCAGTTTGCTTGTCTGTGAAATGGGTAATGTCCCCATCCCACAGAGCCAGGTGAGCATTAAAAGAGATGAGGGAGGGGGAACTGGAATTGGCATGCAAAAAAATAAAAATAAAATAAAATTATATACATATGTATAAAGAAAACCCTGTTGGGGCCCACTGACTGGAAGTAGGCAGTTATTCTCATTACTATTGGGATTACCCAGTGTTTGAAGAAAACAAGGAGGTCCATCTGGCAAGAGCAGAATGAGTGTGCTTGCTGTACTATGGGAGGAGAGAAGAGCAGTCGAAGAGCAGTCGAGCAAGCGGGGAAGCTGAGGCAAGGAATTCAGTGAGTGCTGGGAGCTGTCCTGCAGGCTAAGTTCTGGCAGCTCACCTTGACATCTCGGTGGGCAATGTTCTGGCTGTGCAAGAACTGGATGGCAGTGCCAATGTCCCGCATTATCTCTGCAGCCTCTGCGGGCACCGCGAGAGGAAGGGGATATGATGTCACTTAAAGATCACCTACCCATAATCCCTCTTCAGCATGGTCTGGTAAGCCAGCACTAGATGGCAGTCCTGCAAGCCAGGTAGGTCTTCCATCCTAGCTACCACCCAGACAAACTTCCTCCAAGGGTGTTCTGAGCCCACCCAGGCCTCTTTCCTCAGGCCTACACTAATTCATAGCAGTTCCACCGGGGGCCAGCACCAAAAGCCTCTGAGTTCTCCACCTCAAGACCATAGGTAGTCCATCTACAAAGTTACAGATTCAAAGAACAAACCCCTTGAGGGGATGGGACATTCTGTCTTATTGTCTTTAGCTCTTCTGTGAATCCTGAGGCTCAGCAAGGGGCAGGCCTTGCCCAGTTATCTCATAGCAACTCCAGTATGGCCTTCCCACACTAACTCCTCACCGGTCCCAGGGCTCACACAAACCTCTCTCAGTGAAAGCCTGGTCACCACGCTCCTGAATCCGGCTGAACAGCTCACCACCTTCCATGCTGCAAGACAGGCAGAAAGGTGGAGAAATGAGTATCTGTTCTCTCTCTGCCTGTCTTGTTCAGCTCACTCTGCCCTGGATCAGAGGCCTAAGCCCGTGTGCCCTGGAGAGCCCGCAAGATGGTGGGCTGTCAACTTGGGTGGGTTGATCTGAACTTTTGGAACTAAGAAAAGGTGGGATCCTTGCCTAGATCCATGCCAGGAAACTCCCATGCTCCCTGTGGTGCTGGCTCTATCTGGCTGTGAGACCTTGGACACCCCCAACCCTATCCAAAGGTTATCCCCAGATGCATAATGAGACATCAGTTGTCATCGTCATGGCCCATTGTTCTCCGTGTGCTTGGTGTGTGCTATGCTCTGAGTTCCACCCTCTGTGCACATCGCTACAGAACCCTGGTCGCCTTCTTTCCCTCAGCTACCTCTTTTGTTAAAAGAGAATAATAACACCAACCTCCAGGAGTCATGAAGATTGACTGGGAGAGCTTGGGGTGAACACCTCATGACGCTCTTCCTCCACATTTAATGTCTGAGTTACAGAGATCCAGAAAGCTTAGTGGGTACCCACAATCCCACAGCTAGTGGGTGGCAGAGCCAGGGTCTAAACCCCAAATCTGAACAGCTAGCTAACTTATGGAGGGAGGAGAGACTTGAAAGGCAGACAAAAAGATCCCAGACAGGGGGCACAGGGTCTGAGGAAGGCTAAGGTTGTACCCCAGTGCTGATGGCACAAGTCCAGAATGGAGGAGGCCATTGCTCCTGTCCCCACGCCTCATCACCCAGCATCCAATAGGACAAGTCCCATAGAAAGGAGAAAGTCAAGGAGCTGTGTGTATCCTGCTCCCTTCCAAAGCTCCCTGCCCACACAGTCAGGGCTTGGCAGCCTTCTCTGACAACTCCTCTCAGAGTGGAAGTCCTGTCCAGGAAGGCAACAGAGAACTGAGGATGTATTTTTCCTGCCCTTGTGGAAATGCCCTGGTGGCCAGCTCTACAAATCCAAGGCCTGGAACTGTCTACTCCATGACTCCTCAAGAGCTGATGTGCCACTCAGAGCTACTGTCTGAAGAAGAAGGTCCTTGGATTGTGGTGACCCTGGGGGCACAAGAACACCAGAGGGGTTCAAAGGTAGGGAGGGCACCTACCATTCCATGACGATGAGGAGGCAGCGCTTGCCATGATGCATGTTCTCATACACGTCCAGGATGCGCACGATGTGGGGGCCGCCCGAGGCCTGCCAGTGGTGGTCCACCTCCTGCCGGGCCTTGGGGCTGTCATACAGGAGCTGTGGGAAATAGGCACCAAGGGCATCAGGCTCATATCCCCCACCCTCCCTTTGCTCAAAGAGGCCTGGAACCTGCCGAAGCACCAGGGATTTATCTGTGAGGGGCAGAATGAAAATTCAAATTCAGCTTTCCCTGCTTTATGGTCCAGTGAGCCTCTGAACTTAAGGGGCACAAGCAGCGCGGCCAATGGGTCTAGAGGGCCCTGGGAGGTGGGTGACAGGCTAGAGTTCAGAGGTCAGAAAAGTCCCTACTTTTCTCTTCAGGGGAAGCAAATGAAGTAGAGATTGAGCAATGTTTGTGGTAAAACATGTGAGACATGGGGCCGTAGGCCAGGGACCACATAGTTTTTGAGCCTCAGTTTTACAATTGATAACAGGGTTGCCCAGTTATCCAGGCTGATGGGGATCTGCATATGCCAGGCTCTTGGTGACTCCTCATGTTCCTCATCCAGCATCTCTATGGGAATGTGGGGGTGCTAGAGAAAGGCAAAAGGGAAAACTCAGCACACAGAGAAGATGCTGGAACCAAATATTCAGAGACTGTCTGAAGAGGCATGGAGGCCTGTGTCCATCCGTCTATCCCCCTGGGACCTGACCCTGAGTGGAGGGAGTCACAGCCCTATTTCCATAGGAGCAAAGGTAAGTAATTAAGACATCACATTCTCCAGGAGTGGGTGCAGGAAGAAAACTGTCACTACCAAGAAAAGTGCTTCTAAAATGAGTTGCTTGGAGCTGGTGAGATGGCTGTGGGTAAAAGTGCCTCTTACCAAGCCTGGTGAACTAAGTTTGATCCCTAGGACCCACGGGGTGGAAGGAAAGAACCAACTCCTGTAAGCTGCTGACCGCTAAGTACACACACACACACACACACACACACACACACGCACACACACAAGCATGCACGCACACACACATGCACTCACTAAAATTAAATAAATAAGATACAGTTAGCTGTTTGGCCATGACCTCTGGCTTTCAACATAACTCTGTATCCTCCCTGAGATCTGTGCAGAGCAAGGGGCTGATGCTAGAGACCTGGAGCCAGGTCAAGGCGAGCTCACCCTCATCCCAAGCCTACAGACCCCAGGTTATAATGCAGGGATCGACTTGGGGCAGGATGGACTCTAACTGAGCAAAGTGACAACTGCGTGGGGTTGGATGTAGTTTTAGAATTGAGTTCCTCCAGTACTTACTGCGGCCTTAAATAAGTATGCACAGCTCCAAGCCACAGCCCACAGCCCTGTAAAATGTAGTAATAACAGAGTCACCCCCACCAGACTCCGCTCAGTAAAGCAGGCATGAGTGTCAGGAATCTCGCTCAGGTTAACAGCCTTGGGCTATGGCTGCCTTCCAGAAGACTGATCATCGGAAATGAGCAAATCCTGGGAGTGAGAGAGCCTGGGGGAGTTGGGCAAGAAGTCAGCTTACAAGCAGAGAGGGCCCAGAAGAGGGGCAATAGTGACAAGCCACCCCCAGCAGCCTTGCTCATCCAACGACCAGTTATATTTTCTTATTTGAGGAAGGTTGAGGATCCGCGCTCTGATCGTCTCTGCCCTGCTCAGCACCTAGAGGAACCTAGGACACACTGGACTCAGTCTCCCCCAAACAAGAGAGTGAGGGCCACTTTATAAAGGGCACAGTTAAGACATCTGTAGAACCAAGCTCTCCAGATAAAGATAGGGCAGTGTCCCAGGGAAGGGGGAGGAAAGCAGTAGTTTCTGGAATCTTCTGCTCTTTAGCTGTTCCTCCAGCTCTGGAGGGGTTTATTTCTGTTTCACTCTGGGAATACAGACAACACAAGAAATACAGGGAGCCAGGGCTAAGTAAGCCCCTTTGTCAGTTCTGAGTTCCCTCCTCTGTTACCCTGTCACGGTAGGTATGTTTGGAACAGTTGTGGGCCAAGGCCACATCTGGATACCCTGGAGCTTGGCCTCTCAGAATACCTTTGAGGTCCACGTTGGAGCACCAGCTTCTTGCTGTCAGAGCTGAGGGCTTTTGTCTCAGACTCCGCAATTGCCACAGCAGCCCACCTCCACTGTGTCCTGGGGTGGCTCCAGCTACAATGCCCTCATTCTCAGTCACAGGCCCCCAGGTGAGCCAGCCTTCCCACTCCCCAGACTGACCTGTCAGGCCTCCCAGACTGGCTCTAGACCCCCTCCTCACTCTGCCTCCCTCTGTCATTCATTCCCACCCAAGTCATCTCCTCAGAAACCCCATGTTCGCCCACGCGCTCGCCCATGCTCGCCGTTGGAATGCATCCAGCAGGGTCAGCTGCCCTTCCTCTTCTCCATCCATGGACACAGATCTCCTTTCCACAGGCCCTCTAGATAAACACCCTCCGCCCCAGCACCCAGACTTGTCTTCATCACCCACCTCATGATCTGCTACCTCCGGGCCCTAAAACAGTCCATCCAGGCCAGCAGACTGCACTGGCTACTCCCAAACAGCCCCTCCCTCTGTTTTACCAGTCAGGTTGGGAGCAGGTTCAGAGCAAAAGCAAGACAGGTGAACTGGGATTCCTGACTGGTCCTCAAAAGAAACACTGGGCTTCTGAGCAAAGGAAGGGAAGAAGGCAAAGGTTGGAAGAAGAGGGGGCGAGGGAAGAAAGAGGGTGGCCGCAGAGGAGCCACAGAAACTCAGAGCTGGACCTGATAGGGAGGAGCAGGTGGAGTAAATATGAGAGGAAGCCCTGTGAGGCCTCTACCCTACTTCCCACGTAGACTAAACAGTCATTCAGTACCAAGGCCCTGAGAATAGGCACAGGCATGGGACAATGGCTGTTCCTGGTAGAGCAACGAATGTTTCCTGTTCTCTCTGCAGGTGAGACTACATGGGTCAGAATCCTGAACCTGGACCCACTTAGGCCCAGCTGCCAAGAAATCTCCTGGACTGCCACCTTGATTTGTCCCTCAGCATAGCCTCCAGTCTGTGTGTGTGTGTGTGTGTGTGTGTGTGTGTGTGTGTGTTGTACGTAAGAGTATGTGTATGTATGGGTGCACTTGCCTGTTCATGAACATGTGAAGGCCAGAGCTCTACAATGAGTGTCTTCTTCTATTCCTCTCCACCTTCCCCGCCCCCTCCCCGAGACAGGTCTTGGCTGTCCTCAAACTTGCTCTGTAGACTAGGCTGGTTTCAAACTCAGAGATCCGCCTGCCTCCGCCTCCCAAGTGCTGGGATTAAAGGCGTGCACCACCACCGCCCAGCAACATCACACTTCCTCTCCACTTTAAAAATATATATTTTTATTTTATGTGTAAGAGTGTTTGCTTGCATACATGTATATGCACCACATGCGAGCCTGGTACCCAAGGAAACCAGAAGATGGTGTCAGATTCCCTGGAGCTGGGGTTACCGACAGTGAGTTGCCACGTGGGTGCTCTTAACCACTGAGTCATCTTTCCGGTCCTATCACCTAATTTTTTTTATTTTTTATTTTTTTTATTTTTATTTTTTTTTTTTAGAGACCAGGTCTCTCACTGAATCTGGTGTTCCCTGTTTCAGCTAGATTGGCTGGCCAGGGAGTCCCTAGGATCTGCAATCTCAGTCCCACCCAGACTGTGGTTACGGACACCCTCTGCCATATCCACCTTTGACATGAGTGCTGGGGGTTCCCAACTCAGGTACCCACACTGTGCAGGAAGTGGTTTAAACTCACCGAGCCATCTCTCTGATCCCATAAATCTGTTTTTGGTTTTGTTTTTGTTTGGTTTTTGTTTTTCGAGACAGGGTTTCTCTGTGTGGCCCTGGCTGTCCTGGAACTCACTCTGTAGACTAGGGTGGCCTCGAACTCAAGAGATCCACTAGCTTTTGCCTCCTGAATGCTGGGATTAGAGGTGTGTGCCACCACTGCCACTCTTTTGTTTCTTTCTTTCTTTTCTTTTTTTTTTCTTTAAGACAAGGTCTCATAGAGCCCAGGCTGGTTTTGAACTCACTATTTAGCCAAGAATGACCTTGATCTCCTGATCCTCCTGCCTCTACCTCTTGAGAGTTGGAATTATAGGCATGTGCCACCACACCTGGTTTATGAAATGTTGGGGATCAAGCGCTCTACCAACTGAACTACGTTGTCAGCCTCCAAATCTTAGAAAAGCAGTTTCCTCACCTTCTTCTCCCATAGCTAGAGCCTTCTCCTCCTCCAAGATGCCCCTGAATGTCACCTCTGTCCAGAAGCCCTCCTGGCCATCTTTCTTAAAAAAGAACTCCTTTCTCCCTTTATTTTTCTCTTTCTGTCTATACAGTTTCTGTTTGTTTATTTGTGAAATATAATTTACAGTCACTAAAATGTACAGGTCTCACAGGTCTGGTTCAATGAGTTTAGACAATCCCACACACCCTGGCAACCACACCCCCATCGAGATAGAAAACATTCCCAGCTCCCCAGAAAGCTCCCACGTCATAGCCCTTTTTACCTCCCATGCCACAATGCTCACAGCCTACAATTAGCTTGTTCCTTTGATCACCCCTTAAACAAATATACACAGACACTGTACTTTCAGCGTGCCTGGTTTGGTTCAGAACATGTTACAAATATTAGGAGAATACATTATCATCATTATTTCTTAGATAAGAAACTGAGCACAAAGAGAGGAAGTAACTCGTCCCTGATCACAAGACTGTTCTTGCAATCTCTCCCAAGGCCAACATCCTGCTGCCTCCCTCGTCAAACTGTGAGCCCACAAAGCAGGGTCTGTATGATTGGTCCTGTCTCTGATATTACTTGTAAATTAGGTGATTACTCCACAAAAGAGGGATGACAGGAGGAAACTCTGGCAGTGCATCATGGGAACAAGATAAGAACAAGAGGCAGGCTCCACAAAGGACAGGCATGATATCCTCAAATCTTCTGTACATACCTTCTCTATTCTCCCCAGTGAACCAGACTTTACTCCCTCTTCCAGGGACCCAGGAGAACTTAGGCTAGTCCCCACAGCAAGTTGACTTCATTCATGCAGGTACATGACTCTACATGATCCTTCTTTTTCTTAAAGATTTATTTATTATGCAGTGTTTTGTCTGCATGTGTGCCTGCACACCAGAAGAGGGCACCAGATCTCATTACAGATGGTTGTGAGCCATCATGTGGTTGCTGGAAATTGAAATCAGAACCTCTGGAAGAACAGCCAGTGCTCAACCGCTGAGCCATCTCTCCAGCCCTACATGACGCTTTTTTAAACAGTGTCCCCAAGCATGAGAATAACAGACTCAGAGATAGGAGGCCCAGAATCTATTCTTAGTATGTTCTTAGTGTTAGTATCCAGATACACTTTGGCCCTGCACCTTGGGCACAGGCATCCCTCTGCCATGGCACTGTGTGCAGTTGCAAAAGCCCCTTTAAGAAGAGCTCCTCCCACTCTCTCTCTCTCTCTCTCTCTCTC
>LOJH01007626.1:14969-29473 GCA_001685095.1 Ellobius talpinus
CAGCTCTGGCTGTCCTGGAACTCACTTTGTAGACCAGGCTGGCCTTGAACTCACCGAGATCCACCTGCCTCTGCCTCCCAAATGCTGGGATTAAAGGAGTGCCATGGCAACTCTTATAAAGAAAAACATGTAATTGTGGTGGCTGGCTTACAGTTCAGAGATTTAGTCCATTCTCATCATGGCAGGAATGGAGGCAGCATGCAGGCTAGAGAAGGAGCTGAGAGTTCTTACATCTTGACTCACACGCAACAGGAAGTGGTCTAAGCTTGAGCATATATGAGACCTCAAAGCCCAACTTCATAGTGACACACTTCCTCTGACAAGACCACACCCATTCCAACATTGCCACACCTAGTAGTGCCACTGCCATTTTCTTTCAAACCAGCACAGGTAGAAAGAATAAAAATGTAACTTACTTAGCTTCAACATTTTCTTCAAGGATTCATGATCCTCCCATTTGTAAATGTTTACTTTGAAAAATTCAAAGGTGCCAGGCATGGTGGTGCACACATTTAATCCCAGAATTCAGGAGGCAGAGGCAGGCGGATCTTTGAGTTTGAGGCCAACCTGGTCTACAGAGTGAGTTCCAGGATGACCAGGGCTACAAAGAGAAAACAAAACCAAACAAGCAAACAAAAGAAAAGGCAAATTCAAAGGCACAGACATGAAATAGCACAATGAACCTCTGCCTATCTGTCACCAGCTTCCCTAATGACAGTAACTTCTGCCGGTCTGGTTTTTCATTTATGTAAATCATGGGTGTTGTACAAACACATCATAGTTATTTCAGGATGTTCTCTGAGGACAGGAGTCTTGAAACTCAAAACAGGAGAAAACCACAGCCACTCCCTAGAGGGGAGAAGGCAAAGCAAGGAGAGGCTAGTCGCCTGTCATCCGACAGAGAAGCAGGAGTTCCTACAAAGGAATGCATTACAGTTATCTTTTTCTTCTTATTTTTTAAAACGTATTTTTTAAAGCTTCCTTCTCGCTACTCAGGTATCAGTGTTTTAAGTCAGCTTGGATGTACGAAGTTCTGCACGAAGGGTTCCACTTCCCCTACGACTATCCAAACCTGCAGACGGCGCAGCTGGTCTATGACCGAGAGGTGCAGTGGACGTTGGGAGCCATTCTATATAAAACCCGATTCCTGCCACTCAGGTAAAGTCAGACTCACCAGGCTGTTTCCTTGACCTCAGAGGATGTTAGGTGCCTCAGAATAGATCTCACCAGTGAACCCCTCAACTCCTCCACCCTCCAGACTCCTGCTGTTCCTTCCATCTGAGCCACTGTTCCAGTCAGGCATGCAGAGACAGAAAGGTTGAGATGAACTGGTCTGGACTCTGTTCCTTGCCTTTGCCAGCTTTATCTGTTCTCCTCCAAGGGATCACTTTATGGTTGGGCTCATACTAAATGCTTCTGGGATACACACTGAAGACCTAAGTGTGGTGCACACTGGAAAACATATTTGACAAGGAGCCGAAGAAGGCTGTGTGGGCAAAGCACTCTTTCCTCGTGGGTAAACCATTCCAGAAACGCTGTCACTGACCTGGCACAGTGTGTGGTGGCCCTAGCATTAGAAAAAGGACCTGACATGGTTTTAAGATGGGCATTTTCATCCAGTTGTGGGGTCCCATGACTTGCCGCTATGTGCTCTAAGATATTTGGGATAGGTTTTAGGTCCTCTTTCCTAGGACAGGTTCAGATAAAATAAGATCTACCTTTACTCTCTTGTGCCTGATCCTCCAAACTCTGTGATCAGGAAGCAGACAGGGGACAGGTATGAGGGAGGTGGGCTGTGTGGCTCCTGAGAAACCAGACAGTGTGCACCAACTAAAGTACTGATTCCTGTCACACACAGGTGTCCAGCATTTGCCAGTTCTCATTTGTCCAGAGAAATCAGAAATCCATATTTTATATGAAATCTTTCCATTTGAAGAATTGCATTTAAAAAAAAACATTGCATGAAATGTAAATCTAATTAATCTTAATAAAAACCGGGGGTAAACTGGGATGAAAACCTGGAAGATCAGAGAATGGGGAGCAGCCGCCAATTGCTTCCTTCCTGTCTCCCTTTCTCCATCCCTTTCTCTAAGAGCCTGTCTCCACCCTTCCTAATTACTCTGTCTCCACCTCCTGATTGCTGGGATTAAAGGCGAGAGCTGCCACGGCCCAGCTTCAGTGGTTAACTAGTGGCTAGTTCTGCCCTCTGATCTCCAGGTAAGCTTTGTCAGAACACAATATCACACAATAATTGCAGGTCACACAAACTAAGATGGATCTAGTACCTGAATGATGCAAGAGTGGCACCCTAGCCAGGCCAGTAGACCAGTGCTCTTTGGTTTATATAATGGTGTTTTTCCAGGTCACACTATAGCTGGTCAGACCACAACTGCCCTCATGCATATAAATGCTAGATCCTAAGAAATATTGCACCTTTTTTTTTAAGATCAAGATATATTCAATTTGTCTTGTTTGGAGTCAAGGGATACTCTATTCTTAGTACTGTATTTACAAACTATATTTTAAGATTTACGTTACAGCCTGGTGTGGTGGTGCACACTTTAAACCCAGCATTCAGGAGGCAGAGGCAGGTGGATCTCTGTGAGTTGGAGGCCAATCTGATCTACAATACTGAGTTCTAGGACAGCTAGGGCTACATAGACCGTTTCAGAAAACAACAACAAAAGATTTATTTTGCAGGTGACCAGTTTTGTCTGTTTTTTAAAAATTTAGTTTTATTGGCCTTTTGAGTTTGTCTCCACATTCTGCAGCACCCAAGCCCCAGGGACAGGAAGGGAAAGGAGGCACCAGCACCCAAGCCCCAGGGACAGGAAGGGAAAGGAGGCACCAGTCAGTCCCTGGGCCGGGATGTCCTTAAGCTTTGCTTGGTCAGTGCAGCGGGTTTCTTAGGCTGTCTGAGTGGATGGGTAAGTGGGATAGACTTGGACAGATCCTTCAAATCACAGCAAATGTTTCACTCTGAAACTAGTTGTTCTTTCTGCTCCCCTAGGGACCTTCGGCAGGGAGGTGTCCGGCAAGCCCATGGCAGCTGGTTCCGTCTCTCCTTTGTCTACAACCACTATCTCTTCTTCGCCTGTACCCTGGTGGTACTGCTGGCCATCGTTCTGTACCTTCTGCGAATCCACAGAATTCACCGCCGACAAACTCGAGCCTCGGCTCCGTTGGACCTGCTGTGGATTGAACAGGTGGAGCCGTGAGGCTGGACTGGAAACGGAGACACTCCAGAACCTTAGGATTGCTGCTTCCTGAATTCCTCCACTTTCATCAACTGGCCTCAGATGCTGCTTTGGCCTGGGAATTTCTACTTCTTTAAATTTTTTTTTTAGTGCGCAGGACAGGACCTTTTCTCAGAAGCTGTAATGTAATCTGTGAGGACCGAAGTGGCGAGAGGCCGGTGCTAACAGGGGACCAAGTTTAGCCCAAGTGAAGCTTGCTTCTCCTTTATCACAGAAAGCTGGTATGTTTCTGGATGTAGTATTTCCCCCTCTTGCTGAAGCAAGTTTTTGATTGGGCAACTGGAATCATGGTTGAAGCCAACTTGGATCGACTGATAGAGAGCCAGAGACATTCCAGCAAGTACAGTTGCCCCTGCTTTCTCTGTAACAGAGATATCCTTATGTGGAGATCTACAGCCTTGAATAGGGATCCAAGATCTCTGAGGTTCGGTGGACCAGGATCTCAAGGCAACCGAAACAATATGACTTCCTTGCTTACTTGACATCCCTGACAAGTGTTGCTGATTACGTTATACAGATCCGTGAGGCTGGACCCCTTTGAAGTGAATGATCCATTGACAACCTGACAGTATTTTATTTGACACTCGGTCTGACTAGTACAGAACACATTTCCATGTGCCTCACAGGCTGCTGGGCATCCACGTTGCCTTTTGAGCTGTAAGCGTGCTTATGGAATGGAGAAACTACCAGGACAGGTTTGCCTGTTTTTGGGTTAATGTCTCAGGCATATTTTTCTGTGCAGAAGATTCGAAGCAACTTCCCTCATTTCACTGCTAAGATCTTACGTATTCTGGGATGGGATGTATTTGTTTTTTGTTTTGTTTAAGGAAGAATAGTATCAAGAGAGTGGGCAAAGGCAGTAAAATCAAAGTTGGGTTTTTTGGGGGTGCGGTTTTGAGACAGGGTCTCACTGTGTATGTAGCTCATGCTGTCCTGGAATTCACTCTGTAGACCAGGCTGGCCTGAACTCAAACTCACAGAGATCCCCCTGCCTCTGCCTCTCGGGTGCTGGGATTAAAGGCATGTGCCACCATGCCTGGCTTAAAATCAAAGTTCTTACCTATTTTTGGAATGCATGAAAGAGCGAATTCTAAACTTTGGAATAATTAGATAAATCTTCCATGGAGCACGCTGGCCATTTGTTTGGACATCTGTCACAAATAGCACTTCCTTTACTGGGGAGAGGAAAGCCATACCCATGTACTCACCCACAGCCTCTCAGAAACTGGCCCCTCTGCAGCCAGCCTTTTAGATGCACAAAGTGTCAGCTCCTCCTGCCCCCATGGACTCTTTACTTCCCATAGACCCATGAGGGGCCTGCCTGGGATTGTTCCCAGGGCAGAAATAGTAGCTTGATTTCTTCTTTTTGGGAGTAAGGCTAGCCTTGAACTCCTGATCCTCCTGCCTCTGTCTCCTCGAAGTGCTGGGTTTAAAGGTGTGTACCACCAGACCTGGCTCATTTCCTTTTCACTTTGCCAAAGCCTTTTATTCTAAACAATTCTAAATTTAAAGAAAATGGACTTCTTTGAAAACAGATTCCATACTGGGAACAGAAAAGAAATACTTTATGAAATGGAAAAACCTAAGATGGCCTAGGGATAAGCCATGGCGAAGATAGGTAAGTATATTAGCTCTGCGGTTAGGCAAGTTCTAAGTTATTTTCTTCCTTTTTTTCTTTTGAGGCAGGGTCTCATGTAACCCAGGCTGGCCTGGTACTCAATGATCCTCCTGTCAGCCTCCCAAGTGCTGTGATTATAGCTCTGCACCACCATGGGCGCACATCAGAGATGCTTTCACTTTTACATATTTTACTTTCCATCAGGACTATGTTATTGACATTTCTTTTCAGGTTTAAGGTTCTCTTTAATTCTATTTTTTATGCCCTTGAGTGAGCCTTTGCCTTTTTAATGCTGCTTTAAAATGACAAAAACGTTCTTGCTAGCCATTTGCCTCCTCAGGGAACTTTTCATTTCATCTTGGTTTCTATGTACCAGTTTTGGTGTTCTTGGGAGATCTTGTTAACAGTGGCTGTGATTCATGAGCTCAGACTGAAGCTGGAGGGAGGTGGTAAGCCGTCCAGTTTTGAAGCCCTCCTTACTGAATTTACTTGTCACCCTGACAGTACCAGTACCTACCATTTGTCAAGCACTTACTTTGTATTGCTCTTTAGAACGTTATGTGTTCTTTGTATATTATTTAATCATGACAGCCTTTTGGATTGATAAACCCTACATTCTTTTTATAGTTGAAAAAAATCTCAGGATGCCTATCTTTATCATTTTTCAATATAAATATATTTCTTAATTTATTTTAATTAGTCTGAGTTTTTTGTTTTGTACATTATATCCTATTTACTGTTTTAATATTATGGGATTCAGACTTTATTAACCTAAGATTTCCCAAAGTTCTATAGGTTAAGAACAAGAAGGGACACTTTGTTACATGGTTGAGAACTGAGCATATTGCTCCTGACTGGTCCTAGGTTTCCCCATCACTCCCGTCAGATGACATCATTTCATTAGCCAAGGTTGGGGATTTCCCCATTACCCGCACTGGGTGATGTCATCTTGTTAGACAGTTTTCACTCCATCTGTTTGAGTGTTTTTTTCTTTTTAAAAATACTTTAGGTTTTACTTTTAAGTAATTAGCTTAACTTTGCACAGTGTTTTCCCCACGACATTCCAATAACATAATTGCAATCTGAGTGAAGGTACAAATGCCTAATAGAGCTCTCTACCTCATTACAGAACTTGGTGGTGATTCTTGGGCAGTTTCCAGAATGGGACTTGTGTGACTTCATTTCAGTTGGGAGTAGCAGTGGCTGGTTCAGTCTCCTAGTTTGTGTTTAGCTTCAGCCTTGCTGTCTGGATGATGGACTTTTGCCAAACTTGTAAGGATTTGATCGGTGTCACAAAACTTGGTATGTTCAAAAGTGAGGGCTCAGAACCAAGCTTTGGCACCTTTGACTAACAACAGAGTAACAAATGAACTCACTGAAATCAAATACTTTTAGGTAGTGTTCTGAATTCTGAATGGCTGTCCTTGGCTGCTCCTAACTTGGATCTGATCTAACTGGAAAAGCTCTTACACCCTACTTGGGTTTCTGTCAATCCTGGGGTTTCTGTTTCTGTAGGTGGCTCATTAAGGTTCTATTTTGAGCCATCTTTGTTTTATTTTATATCCCAATAGGCTGCCATTGTAGTATTTCACATTCCCCCTTTGCCCTAGTATTTCATTCTTTTTGTTCATTAATACTATTATTAGAGAGACAGAGGAAAACCACGCACCAACAGATCATTTTGTCTTTTGGAAATCTGAGCAATAAAGAGACTCTTTTATATGGTAAAGTGGAATTAATTGCTCATATATAAGGGCTTCCATTTTTTCAGTTATGAGACCATTGTTCTCATTTTTATAAAAACCAGAGTTGAAAATGTTCTGAGTAATAGGATGTTTGGTCATGCATGCATGGCAGACAAGCTTGAAGATGTCTTCTGAGCCCTCCTGAACGTAGGACAAATGCTGACAGACACCCCACCTTCAAGAGCCTGCAGTCCGCTCCCTCTGTTGTTACTCTCTATTTACTGTAACGAAACACCTGAGATCATTCATAAAGAGAAAAGGGTTGTTTTGATTCATAAGTTTTAGAGGTCAAGTGTTCCCTTTGCTTGAGCCTGTGATGAAGAAGTGCATTGTGGCAGGCGTGTGTAGCAAAGCAGAATTGCTTCACTCACGGCCAGGATGCAACAGAGGATGGAGTTGGGAGTCTCACATGTCCTCCAGTGACTTAAAGACCTATGAAGCTGTGCCTACAAGGACCCACCACCTCCTAATGTCATCCTGGGGCCAAGCCTTTAACAAGTGGGCCCTTGGAGGACATTCCAAATCTAAGCTACAGCATGATTTGAAGGCAGTCCTGGCAATTCCTAAGCAGCCCATCCCATGGAGCACATTCCGAGTTTGGCTCCACTAGCAGTACAGGATCTGCCTCTTTAGCTTCTTCAGGCCGCCTCAGTCAGTAGGGATCCTGAGTACTCTGACTGCCAGGATTTCTGCTTCAAGTTCTCCTTCCACACTTTATATCTATTGAAGCTGTAAAGTATCTGCCATGTCTCCTCCGTGATTTCTACCTTTGGTGTGGTCTCTGCGGTGGCCCTGGCATCTCCATTGTGACCTAGACCCAGACGTGCTGCACCACACTGTTTCGGGTGCCTGGGACTGCTTTCCAGATGCTTCACATTCAATAAGAATTCTGTAGAATTCCTACATTTCATGAATCGTTCTGAATATTCTGATAAACATGAAGCTTATAAACAGAAAATGCAATGTCATTGGAATGGCGACTCAGTCACCCTCATGTGGGGGCATAGCTCTGTGTCATATATGCCCACATGTAACCCACCATTCACCGTAGGACCAGAAGGAAGGCTGCAGGGAAACTGGCATCATGATTCTCCAGAGTTGGTCTCTGTGACCAGCTTCACTCTTGGCAGTCATTAGCCCTGCCACAGTAGAAGCATATCTCAGTGTAGGCTAAAGACAGAAATCTGGGCCACTGAGACAGTTCAGTGGGTAAGACCACAGCCTAGCAACCTGAGTGTGACCCCCAGAACCCACACAAAGATGGAAGGAGAGAACCAACTCACACGACTTGTCCCCTGACAAGTACATAGTGTATACTCCCTGTCATATGCACACACAATAGGTGAATTCTTAAAAAAGATTAAAGGATGTCATAAGAGTTATGTCCTGATCAACCCAATAGGGCTCGTAAAAGAAAAAAAAAATAGATCCTGGGTTAGCTGATTGAAAATACATGTTTTAATTACTTTTATGTTTAAAAACAATTGACAGAACTGTTGACAGACTGTTGAAAACATTAAAGGAAATTTATTTGATCCTTTAAACGTGCAATGGCTTTTTCTGAAACAGATATTTGGAACATAAAATCAGTAACTATTAGTTTCCACCAGTTCATTCAGTATTTGGTATCTATCTGGTAACAGCAAATTACACAAATACAAAAAGAGCTAAGATGATCTTGTTGACCAGGAGTGCACAGAGAGCACTGTGCAGTTAAACAGCTAAACACCAGATCTGTTTCCAGACATGCTCAACTGTAATCAAAGAAAAATGAAGTAAACACCCGAAGCCTGAGCTGACTTAGAGTGACTATAAAATCAGGCTACACAGGGAAACCCTGTCTCAAAAACCCACCACACTCCTGTTCCAAGGGTTTGGATTTAGTGGGTCTAAGATGAGTCTTGAGTTCTGAGATCGAGGGAACCTCTCCCATGCAACAGCACAAGCCCTGAGGGACTGGAACTAGGGAAATAAAACATGTGTCTTTGTTCTGCTAAGAACAGCTGAGAGCGTACTCTTTAGGATACACAGACTCACAGAATACTAGAGTTGAAAGACTGATCATCTGGTTCAGAAACTGCAAATGGGCAACTTCAGGTCAGACATACTAAGCCTCCATATCATTTTTAAAAACTAGAAATTGTAAACATTAAAGTGGTTTTTTTTGCAGTGTGGGTATTCGAGACAGGGTTTCTCTGTAGCCCTGGCTGTCCTGGAACTCACTCTGTAGGCCAGGCTGGCTTCAAAATCACAGAGATCCACCTGCCTCTGCCTCCCAAGTGCTGGGATTAAAGGCATGTGCCACCACTGCCCGACTAACAATTAATTTTAATAATATTCACTCCAAGACTAGAGAGGTGGTTCAGCTAGTGGGAGTGCTTGCTGCTCTTCAGGAGGACCCATGTTTGGTTACCAGCACCCATATCAGGCAGCTTACAATTGCCTATAACTCCAGCTCTAAGGGACCCAGCACTTTCTCTGGCCACCATGGGCATTATGTACACACATGGCATATATTAACACAAACACACACACATACATAAAAAAGGATCTTCACTTCAAAATCTAGCTCATTAGGTGCTTAAGAAGATATAACAATGCTAGATGTTGGTCACAAACCAACATTCAGTTACCTGTCTTGGGTCTGTCACTGTCACCACCAGCCTGATTAGTGGACAGGATTCTGCAGCACAAGGACATGGAAATCCAAGATCTTAATACTAAGAAAAGCCAGACTGCCTAGTAAGCAGCAGCAAACGATGGACACTTATTTCTGCAGCAGATTTTAAAGGAAATCTCTGGTGTAAGGACACCTTAGTGACATTCTTGATCCGGTGTCTATCTCATAACAGTCTTGAGAGACATGACCAATGTGTAAGCCATGTGGCATGTCAAGGCCACCCTCCTAAGTTCTTGTGCTTGCTGATAAATTACCAAGATAGTTTCAGTCCTAGCGAGTGATTCTCAGAATTATTTTGGGACTCTTCGGAGTTCATTCATGAGCCAAAGGGCACCACTAAGCAGTGCCAAGGAGCCTGACTGGTGTGTGGCAGCCAGAGGAGTTGGAACATACATAAGCAGAGTGATAATGCCCAAGGTCACCTGTTGTAGAAAAAAGAAGAAAGCAAATAATACTGAAAGTGATTGCACGTGCAAGCCAGATACACAAACCTCCAAGCTATCACATCGGAGCACGACAAAGCATGTATTTAGCGCCCATGAGCAAGTGTAAAATATGTGAATCAACGAAATTCAAATAGAATAGGTAAACCTAAAATTCCCTTGTCTTACTCTAGCCTATGCTGGCCTGGAACTCACGGTGCTAGCAACCCTCTTCCTTAGTGCTAGGATTACAGGCACGAGCTACCATACCCAGCATCTACCTGTCTTATTCCACATCAGTAGTCATGGTTACCAGTTTCTATATACCTTATTTTCATATATGCAGTTACTGAGAGAATACAGGCTTTCACTTTTGTTGGAGGCAGAGTTTCACTGTGTAGCCCTGGCTGTCCTAGAACTCACTATGTAAACCAGGCTAGTCTTGAACTCACCTGCCTCTGTCTTCCAAGTGCTGGAATATGCAGATACATATAGTTCTGTGCTGTTAAAAATATTGTTCTGTCACTTGATTTTCCCTAAACTGCTGTGCAGTGCTCCACAGCAAAGACATGCCATGGTTGGTTTAGTTTGCTTCCAATTTTAATCAACACAATTATGAGTTTCCTCACACAAAGCTCCTAGTGCAGAAGGGTATTTCTACAGCAGATACAACCGTCAGTCTTCTGGACCAAAGCATTATATATCATAGATATATCATAGATATATTGTATAACTGCCTTCTGATGAAAGTCATTATAAACTCATGGTCTCACCAAGAATATCTAAATGTATCCATTTTCCTGTACCCATGCTAATAACATTATCTCTTTGCCTGCTCGCCCCACACCCAAAATTTAGCTCTCCATAGAATGATAGCCACAAAATGATATTCACTAAGTTGCTCTTCTCTGATATTAAAATGCTGTTGTATTTATTAGCCAGCCATTTGTCATTCCTCTTATGACAATAGTGTTTTGATACTTTTTATGTAGTTTTTAAATTATTAACCTATGATTAACATTAACTTTGTTTGGGGAATGCCATCAGCTCAAGAAGGGCTTTGTACCTGTGCATATGCCAAAGCAAGCAGAGTCACTGCTGCCATCTTGGTCCTTCGAGGCAGGGGGATTCTCTGGGACAGGAAATAGAGCACTGTAATGGCAGTGACCGACGTGATGCCCTAGAAGAAAGGAAGATGGTCATCATGCATGTGGGGGTTGCAGGCACACCTCCTGAGAACACTGCTCCACCCACAGTCCCCTTCTGCTGGAACTGAGGTGCACTGTCACCCAGGCACCACCTGAGTGTGTTTACTACTTTACACACTTAGCTTCCCTCAGGTGAGAGCCTGGCCTTTTACATCAGACCTTATATCCTTAGCTGTAATTTTATATATAATTTCACATTTGTGTTTTTTCCCCAAAGATTTATTTTATCTTATGTACATGGGTGCTTTGCCCACATGCATGTCTGTGCACCATGTGCATGCGATGCCTGAGGAGGCCAGAAAAGGGTGTTGGAGCCTCTGGAACTAGCGTTAGTATGAGTCCACACATGGGTGCTGAGAACTGAACTTGGGTCCTCTGCAAGAGCAACAAGTGCTCTTAATCACGGAGCCATCTCTCCAGCCCTAATCCCCTATTCCTAAAGCAGGGCTGACCGTAACACATAAAGGATTTAACTTCCCTGGGTTGAGAGTAGAAGGGATGGTAGTGCTTCCGGCTGATAAAAACAATGAAAATCTTGGTTTCATTTATACAAGAATAAGGGTCTGGGGTTGGCAATAAGGTTTCTTTTCTCTATCCATGCCAGAGAGAATGTTTTCTATCATATCTTTACATCTGTTTCAGAGCGGGCTAAAGGGACAGATCCAACCATACTTTTATTTATGCTAAAACACTGTGTAGGGGTGGGAATGTCAACTCTAGTCTGTGGACATGAGTCCTCTCTACATCTCCTTGTCTGCCATCTCACACTCAGCATGCCTCCATCTGATGACATCCTGCCCTTAGCTTAAGGCTCACTCTAGAGGTTCCATTTCCACTGCTCATGTTTTAGGAATGCTGCAGGAGAAACTGTGGGGTCTCCTTTGGTCTCTCTTTACATGTATACCTAACAGCTAATCTTAACTTTGTGTTCCTTTAAAGCTCCTCTCAGATCTGCCAGTTATCAAGGTCTTCCACTTACACCTTGTTCCCTGTGACCCTGTCCTGCTGCTCTAACAACACTAGGGTCTCTTGGGTGCACACTCAGGCTGCCAGGCCAGTCTTAGTACGGTTCCTACACCACCAGTACCTATGGGCTTAAATAAATGGAAAAGTATTAATGAGGCACCTTTGGGGCTCTTCCATAGCTATGTGCTCACCACAGACTACAGTCTGTTCTCTAATCGCATCTCTGCTGAAATGACATTTAGGCATATTCAGGATTAAGAGGGGTTAGTATTAACTTGCCTATCTGATTTTAAGCTAGAATTTGGGTGTAATGACAAAAATGTCAGATTAGACATCTGGTTGATCCTAGAATTGCCTCCACAAGAACAATCAGTTATTGCCATGCTAACAGTTGTCAGTGCCTCCCTGGCACTCCCAAACCCTGTGTGAGGGTCCTGATGCCCAGTGCCTCCCTGGCACTCCTAAAACCTGTGTAAGGGTCCTGATGCCCAGTGCCTCCCTGGCACTCCCAAAACGTGTGAGGGTCCCCATGCCCAGTGCCTCTCTGGCACTCCCAAAACGTGTGTGAGGGTTCCAATGCCCAGCAGCACAAACCAGCACACTTACCAGAAGCCGGTGATCAAACTGCACCATGGTGGGATTCTCAAAGACATTCTTCAGGATGGGAGAGAAGGTAAGGAGATCCTCTGGGATCCAAGAGTCTCCCATTTTGGGGAAGGAGTTGTAAACAAGCCCAGCATCCAGCCCTGCCACAAAAGCCCCTGCATGCCAAGATACACAGGACGTATCAAAATAAAGACCCAATATCAGCTCTGAATACAGAAGTCTCCTACCCCAGAGCTAGACAAAGGAACGATTTGGAGGACAATAGAAAAATAGGCAATTGAGCTTCTCAGGTAGAGAACATACATCACAGTCTCCACAGGAACTCAGCAACACCTCTAACCCGTATCTGCTCTGACCCCAAGATTCCAGCGTGTCTCTGCTAGAGATCAGAAGCTCTGGAGGAGATCCTATTACTTTGGAAAAAGTCCTTTGTTTTTAATTCTGTGTCCTTCCTGTCTCTAACTACTGCTGATCTATCTCGGAACTTTAGAGCTCACTCCCTTCTTCCTCAGTCTCCGCTCAGACATCAGCTTACTGGGGAGCCCCTATGGTCTGGCACGGCTCTTCTGTTCCACCCCCTCATCTTGCTTTCTTTTCCTCACAGTACTGAGTTACTGAACGTGATTTTGTTGTACATTTTCTGTCTTCCAAGGATTCAATCAATATTTGAAGGAACAAAGAAGATACAAAAAAAAAAATCACAAACTAACAAACTAAACCCTGGATAAGCACAAAAAGAAGGCAGGTGTGAATGGATGGATAACAGATCCATTATTATCAACAGAGTCAAAGAAATTTGGATCATTTTTGTAAACATGACTTATAAGACCAAAATACACATTACATAGGAAAGAAATGAAGAGCAAAGAATCAGGAGTAGGGTAGGCTCTTGGTTTGAATTAATGTTATTTTCATGATGGAGCAGTGCTGTCCAATAAAACTTGCTGTGATAATGGACTTGTTCTATGTCTGTTTTTCCTGCAATACATTAGGCACAAGCCACATGTGCCTACTGATTACTCAGTGTGGCTAGTGTAACTGAATGAAAGCTAAATGTTATTTAACCTTAACTTAAGCGTAACCACATGGGGATTGTGATTCCTGGATTAGATGGTGTGCACTGAGAGTGAGGAAGGTAAAGGTGAACATCTAGGGATGAGCAACGGCTCAGCGGTTGCTGCTCTTCCAGAAGACCCGAGTTAAATTCCCAACACCCACGCTGGGTGGCTCCCAACTACATGTAACTCTACCTACAGAGGATCCAATGCCCTCTTCTGGCCTCTTTGTGTACCTGCACACACGTGGCATACACTCACACAGACACACACATACACATAAATAAAAAAGTTTAAAACTCTTAGGAGGAAGGACCTACAGCTCCAGTGAACTTGAACATCTTTGATCATCACTGAATACAGGTCACCTGTCTGACCCATCCTGGTGTAATATGTAATAATGGTTTACAGTTTTTGCTACATTCCAGGCTCTGTTCTAAGCACTTTATGTACATGACTTACAGTCATCATCTCTGTTCTATACACAGCTTACAGTTCCCAGGGAGCAGAAAACAGAGGGTAGATGGTGGGACTGAAGAAGCCAAGTGTGACAGGAAAAGATAAAGAGGCAGCAGGAACAACAGAATATTAGGCAAGAAATGCCACTTCACACTGGATGGAAATGCACCAAGTGTGCTGGGATGAGGCCTACCTGAGAGAGCAGTAAGGAACACCAGACCTGCTGTGCCTCCAGTAAAGCGTCTCAACCACAGCAGCTGTCGGGTTTCAGGTAACTGGAAAGGATAATCAGGTAATCTCTTTGGTAGGAACTACTGAGGTAGGAAGATCTCCAAATCCAAATCTAGACAATTTAAGGTCAGATTGTCTCTGTCTGCTAACAAGGAAAAGTACCCAACAGACACTGTTCTAACAGAGAATAAGTACCCTGCAGATACTGTTCTAACATAGGATAAGTACCCTGCAGATACTGTTCTAACATAGGATAA
>LOJH01007626.1:34306-50910 GCA_001685095.1 Ellobius talpinus
GAGAGAGAGAGAGAGAGAGAGAGAGAGAGAGAGAGAGAGAGAGAGAGAATATGCGTGTTCAGTAGTGAGGTCTTTGAAATAAACTGTAATTGAAATGAAAAAAAAAGAAAGAAAGCAGGCTGAACAAGCCATGGGGAACAGGTCAGTAAGTAGCACCCCTCTGTCATAACACAATCCAAGAATGGAGTTCTGTGAGAATTCTGAGTGCTTGTGAAAAAAACTTCAAGAAAAAAAGACAAGAGTCTTATAACCTCAGTTTCTTCAAAACACAGAATTGTTCTTAGAATGGTTCCACGTTCCTCCCAGGTGTGGCCTCTATGGAAAAACGTGTTTCTGCCACGTGTGGTTTGTCCTTTGATTGAATACCTTATTCGTGTGATCCTTCTTAACTCTAAAAGTATAAATTGCCAAATGCTCTGAATAAAGTTGGCTATTGCATGAGACTTCGGTCCACCTCATTTTTAAGCTCCACTCTCCCAGGTTCCACTGCCTTTAGAGTGGTAAACATCCTCCAGGGCCTCTGCTTCCTGCCCTCACTGCTTTGATGATGAACTGTCATATGGAACTGTGAAATAACCCCTCTCCTCCCCACGCTGTCTTTGATCATAGTGTTTCATCACAGCAGTATAACCCTAAGACAGGATATTTACATGAGGGACTTTGGAGATGGCTCAGTGAGCAAGAATGCTCATGGCACAAGCATAAGGCGTTGAGTTCAAATCCCCAGCACCCATATAAAAAGTTGGGTGTGGCTGTGTGTTTCTGTAACTCTAGTGCTGTGGGGGACAGAGACAGGAAAAGCACTGAGACTTGCCAGCAGTGAGCTTAGCTCCAGATTCAGTGAGAAACCACATCCCCAAGCCTGCTACACACACATGGCTTCATCACACACAGACATTTACCTTAGTCTTTTCATACACTTACATTTTAAATTCTGGAAATTGCTGGTATTTCTGAAATTCTGCTTCCCATTCTTCCTGGCTTGTGGGTGGCTTCATTTCCTTTATTAAATGCCAGTCTACCATTGAGAGGCCAGACTCCGTCAGCCTTAGGATAGAAAATGTGAGTGTATGATTCTAGATTACTCACAAATAGAATATGGCAACAAGTAGATGTGAACTTAACCCGTGGGTATGAGTTCCTTTCCTCTTCCTCTTTTGTTTGCATTGCTGGATATGGAATCCAGGTTCTTGCACAAACCAGACCCTGCATGCCAGCTTTTTTTTTCTTTACACTTTTAGTTTATTCTCCCAAGTCTTTTATTCAACCCTACCCCATTGTTTGTTGGTTTTTTTCTTTCCTGAAACAGGTCTCTGAGGTAGAATAGGCTAGCCTCCTTCCCCTCCCAAGTGCTGATATTACAGGCATGTGCCACCATGACTTGGTCCCACCCAATTCTTTCACTAGCACTTCTATACAGGCAAAAATAGTGTTTACATAAAGAAATGTGTAATAAATACATACACAACATTCTCATTATTTTGGTGCTAAGGACTGAACCCAGGGCCTTGCACACACTAAGTATTCATTCAACTATTGAGTTATATATAACACTAGCTAAAACTACATTCTCCACATCAGGAAAAGAGACTTATTGCAGAAGTAAAGGTACAAAAGAATATTAAATTTGTTGCAATGTGCCACAACAGCTGAGGTTTAATAACACCATATTTTGAAACAGAGTGTAACGAATATGAAGATAAATACACATACTTTATTAAAATTAAAAAGTAGGGGCTGAAGGGGTAGTTCATCCAATAAAGTGCCTGCCTGAACACAAGCCCCAAAACCAATGCCTAAACAAACAAACAAAAAAACAAAAAAAACAGGTACAATAGCACACACTTGTAATCCCAGTTCTGGACAGGCAGAGACAAATTCAACGTCAGTGACAGGCCTGGTCTCAAAACAAACAAACAAACAACAACAACGAAAAGGTGGGCAGCACCTAGGAATGAAGCATAAAGTCATCTGACTTCCACATGTATGCAGATGCACACACACATACAGACACACACACTAAAAAGTACTTTCACCAAAAAGGAACTAGGGTTCCTAATCTAAAGGTCAAGGCGAGAAATGTACAAAATAAGCCTGGAAAACCTTACTGTACCACAAAGCAAAGATGCTATCAAAGGACCTTGTCAAAAGATGCTGGGACCAATTTCAAGAGATTCCCACCAATTAAGATGGAAGAATTTAAGTAAGCTAACAACACAGTCCTCACGGTGGACTGAGATACATCAAATGTCTTTAAATGTATGAACTCATAGCAAAGCTTTAAACCCCAAATCCTTTATTTGTAGCCTTTGGAGGATCTTGGGAACAGATTTATTATTTTGAAAATTAGTAATCAACTCTTGCCTTTCATATGAAGACTGTTTCCTGGGCCAATGACACTGCTAATGAGGGAAAGTTTCTCTTTATAGTTAATAAAAATATTACTGTTTTGGAATTCTAATGAAATAATGGATATAGGCAATAATAAAGATAGTTGATGTCCCCAATAGATTCTAGAATGAATGTTCCAGTCACCTACGCAGTATCTCACCCCCTCATTACCAATCAGAATCTAGTAAGAAACTACTCATTTCCAGGACAGATGTGGACAAAGACTATGTTAGACATCACTAGATAGTCAGACTGTGGGTAACCACAGGACAAATGACTTGGCCTTCTTCAAAAGCAACAAAACTTCAAAGATGTGGGAGAAGGGAAAGCCTAAATCCATAAAGTTTGTTTGCAGACATAAAGATAACCTAAGAGACATATGAAGCAACTGTGGTATATGAACATATGTGTTTAATTCAAGCAAACAAAATGCAGGGTGAAAAGTTGAGCTCAATCTGAACACTGGCGAGGTTAACCATACACGAACAATGCCCAGCTACCAGTGAAGACGGAACCCTGTCCTTATGACAGGCTCCTACCAATGAAACACTGTTCTAAGACAAAGCAAGCGAGCTTCTCCAACTGTAAACTGAGGATGCCCAGAGCCCCTTTCCCTGACAACCTGGTTCGCCCAGAACAAATGACTCACCGAGTTACTCCTCCGAGAATAACCGCTCCAGCGACTGTTCCGCTGCAGACCAGGAGCCATCGGCCCACTGCCTGCTCAGCTGCCTTCGAGGGAAGGGACACTGCACCTTTTCCGGATCGCAAAGCCACTTCAGTGACGGTGCCATATTGCCCTGGCCTCAGAGGATGCCTGCTGCCAAAGCTGCAACCACACTGAGGAGCAAGGAAGAAAATTATAACCAAAGAATCGGGGAAAGACTGCTACCCACACTCGGCCTCAATTTGCCTGGAGAGAAGTGCCTCATAAAGGCAGCATTTCCACGGCTCACACTATGGTTGACTGCTATCTCTCAACTGGACCACCAGGGCCCTATGGGTTTCTTTCTCCTCTCAGCCTCTAAATGTGCTATCCCCTCCCAGACACTCGCCTGACTGATACTGCCCACTGTTGATCTGGGCTTGCGTTGTTACTCTCCAAACTTCCCGGAGCCTCACAACAGGCCACCCTCACAGCACAAGGACCCTCCCTAACCACAACGCTGAACACACTGCCATGTGTCTTCAGGTGATCTGTCCGTGGGTCGAAGCTGGGAGCTCTGCATGGCAGGTTCTGGTCGATCTTGTTCTCTCTCTCTTCCCCACTCTCTCTCCTCTCTCTTATTGCCTGTTTATGGCACTGGTCCCTTACATAGCAAGACCCAATACATATTTAGCAGGTGAACCAACAATGAATAAAACTGACTCCCCCAGGGCAGGGGCCATGTGAGCATTTATTTTTCTCTTCCTTGATCATTACACAATGATAATAACTAGAATTCTCTGCTTTTTCTTCCCATCCCCCAAATCTTTCACCTTTTACTAACAATTATCAGATATGAGAATACATGTCCTCTTTAGTTCTAAGCCTACCAGTAAGATATATGCTCAGTTTCCTATTTCTAATTAACTGGGTAACTTAGACAAGCAACTTAAAATAAGCCTCAATTCCCTTCTCTGTAGAATGGGGTTATACAGTAGTTCATGACACTTTTAGCAAAACACCAAATGTGCAAAAAATACTGAGCTTTTATCATGTGCTAAAGGTTTGATGTATACTAAAAAAAATTAATCCTCACCAAACACCTTGCGAGGTAGTAGTTACACCATTCTACAGATTGGGACATTGAAACATAAAAGCTAAATAAATTGGCCAGTAATACACAAACAGGGGGCAGTATTTCTGGATCCGCATTCAGGGGGCTGTCTGGACACAAGGAATTGAATGTGTCGTGAAATGACCGGGAAATAACAACCGGCGGGGCGGTTCGTTAACTTTATTCTAGCCTTTTTCACCCCAGCCGGGCTTCCGTGATGGGAGCCAGCTGCAGTGGGTACCTGTGCTCTGGACGCCGCCCTAGGGACTAGGAGCCCGACACTGCGGCTCCCCGTGAAGACCTTCAGGGACGGAAGGAGCAACCGTTGCATACTGACGGTGCACCGTCTCCGCCGGAACGCCCCAGCGATGTGCGCTCCCCTTCTCTTCCCCGGAAAGAAGGAACACTTCCGGGTCAGACACCGCGAGAGTGCGCCCCGCCCCCTCCCCCGCCCGCGGGAGGCTGGCTACTGCGCTTGCGCCTACGACTCTACGGGGCGAGGACGTCGGGAACGCGCAGCCGCGGGGACTCGGTGGAAACCGAAGGCGAGCGAGGGAGGAAGGCGGGAAGCATGAAGAAAGGGGCTTCCTGCGAGCGGAAACCGGCGTGGATGCCGTCGGGGAAGGCGGGTGCGGAAGGCGGCGGGGCAGGGGGTGGTGTGCGGGTCGACCCCGGGTGAGTTCCTCAGCTCCTCGTGGGTCCCAGGCAGTGACGCTTGCCGCGAGTCCCCACGCTTTTTGGGGGTCCCGGCGGGTCACGCTTTCCCGCAAGTTCCCCCAACTCCTCGAAGCCCTTTGGGCCACAAGAGGGCACCATCGCTTTCCACCTCCCTGTCGCTGCGGTAGATAATAAGCGTGCGGTGACTAGTGGGGTCTATTTGCCCAGCCTTTGGGTTGGTTACTCGGGGCTCGTTGCTTCCTGCGGGAGTCCTCCAGATCTGGCTATCGCGGCAAATCTCTTCCCACTCAGTGAACTCTTAGTTCTCCAAACCAGCGGTTCTCACGTTTGTTTTTCTTTTCCCACTCAGTGAACTCTTAGTTCTCCAAACCAGCGGTTCTCACGTTTGTTTTTCTTAGGACTTACTGTCCTAAAAAGTATGTATTGACTGATAAATTAAAAAATAGCCATAATATACCTATTATATATTAACACGTATCTTTTTATGAAGGATAAATATCCCTAAATAAAATAGTATAAGTGGCAATGCTCTGTGTTTTGCAAATCTCTTTATTGTGGAAGATTTTGCAGATCTCTTTAATAATGGAAGATATCTGGTTTCTCATACCTACACTTCCATCCGACAGGTTTCCACTGGTGAGAGGCTAAGGGAGAAAAAGGCAAGCAAAACCGCAGGCTCAGAGTCCCCAAAGCCACCTGGAGTATCTTACTTTGAGCACGCCTGCCTCAGACGTCTTTTCTGATCCCTACAAAAAAACGTTGTTGCCCGGGCTCCTTTTGTAGTATTTGTAACCATTCCTGTCCTCTCCTGGAAGCTTCAGCGTTGTCAGGCCCAGGGGCGTGACTGTTGATGTGGCTATCAGATTTGTGGAGTTAGTGCATTGTTATTTAAGGCCATGGGCTAACATTAGAGTCCCAATCTTGGGACTGATAGTCTTTTATTAAATAAACGACAATTGTAACTTCATATTAGGAGATTTTTGTTTTTCAAAGTAATTTTTCATCGTAAAAGCAATGTTAGGTCGAAAAAGTCAAGCAATATAGAAAAGTGAAAATAATATGGTGACTATTTTTAAAGAGAGCAATACATGAAGTATGAGTGTATTGATCGTTATTATGTGGGGTGGGTACATGTGGCATAGTGAGTGTGTGGAGCTCAGAGGACAACTTTGTGGCATTAGCTCTTCCGATTTTAAATACATCAGGGATGAACTTGGGTTGCCAGGCTTGCACAGTAATTGGCTGTACCCACTGAGCCATTTCCCAGGCTCCAACATTCAAATCTTTAATTAAAAATAACTTGCAGGAAAAACTCAAAGCTGCTTATACCATTCTTTTTCATATTAACATGTAAATTTGTAATTCAGGTTTTAGAGTATATTTGGGTGACTAGTTAGCATGGTAGGTCCTGTGCTTGCTGAGAGAGGAAGACAAAACTCTTAAATAATGACCTTACTAAGGAACTTTCTGTCAACCAGTAGAGATCAGATATGTATCTCCTAAGAGGTGAAACTAAGGTTTGAATGAGAAATATATAAGTTATTGGGGTACAGAAAGAGATAGATTTTTCTACTTTGGGAGAAAAAAACCATGAAAATGTGACTTGGTATGATCCTTGGAGAAGTTTAGCATTTGAAGATGAAACTAGAAGGATTTTATCATTGGGATAGTATATTCATTGGCAAAGATGGAGACTGAGGAACACTGGAGTCATAAAGAAGAAATAAGATGTAGTTTATCACCAGTAATGAAGAGGTAGGTAGATCTCTGTGAGTTCAAGGTCAGCCTGGTCTACAAGAGCTAGTTTCAGGACAGATAAGACTATTACACAGAAAAATCCTGTCTCCTATATATATATATATATATATATATGATAATGAATGTTTAGTGGGTGTATCTTTTATGTAAATTATCTCAGTGTTGATTACTCTGAAGTCAGGAATTGAAACCTCTACTTTATAGAAAAGTAACTTGTCTAGGGCCACACAGTGAATAAAATGGTGGCACCAGGATTCGAAGTCATTTTAAATATGTAGTCCTTTTAACTGTTAGCATTGAGAAACATTCTGAGAGTCTGAGCTGGGACACAAGGATGAGATCTGTGGTTTAGGAAGATTAATTTCACATTTACTATGTACTAAAAATTGTTTCACTTTGGCTTCTTTTGTGTATGTCTGTATATCTGTTTCATAGTCTGGACTCACCGATTTGAATGAGTGGCATTTTGCCACGTGGATGGGTCTTAGTATGTGTGTTTGTTTCTCTGTTGCACATTCAGGCAGCAAAACCTGAAGTATTAGTGGAAAATTGGTATGAATCGCTAGTTCCTAAAGAATTTCTGTTGTTTGTACACTTTAGGAGCACCAAATGGATTTCTTATGGAAGTGTGTGTAGATTCGGTGGAGTCGGCTGTGAATGCAGAAAGAGGAGGTAAGGGAGACTAGATAGCGAATAGTGGTTCACAACCTTTTTAGGGTCTGAGAATGAGTCCTATGAACTGACCTCAAATCCCCTGGCCAAGCTGGGCACTTGGGAGGATGAGACTGAAGGGTCACTTTGAAGTCAGTTCTGGCTATAGAGTGAAACGTCATTAAAAAAAATAAAAAAAGCCCTTGTCATCCCTTGGACAGTAGTAGTCCTTTCAGAAACAACTAACTAGAAAACCTACTGAAGAGTGTGGCGTGGTGTGGTACATGCTTATGATCCCAGCACAGAAGCTTGAGGTCATGAGGGTTGAAAGTTGGAGACCAGCTTGAACTAGATGGGGAAACCTTGCTTTAGAAAGTAAGGCAAAACCAAAAATTTATTGGAAGATTACTGTCTAATACCCTCTTTCCCCCAAGCAGGTCACATTTTATGGTAAGCATCTATAATCCTGCTTACTCATTAACATGATTTTTTTATTGAACTTGACACAAATTTAAGAATTTGAAATAGTTTAAAATACAGGGGACTGAGCAAGTAGTTCAGTGGCAAAGCACTTGTAGCATGTGTACTGAAGAAGAATGAAAATTCTAGATGGTTTTAGAGGTCTTATCTTTTTACCATAGGTGCTGTTTTGTATTCCAAATTTGTTTTTGTGAGAAACCATCATCTCAAGATCAGAAAAATAATTTTAACAACTTTTTTGGTAGTTAAAATTTGCTGTGACAGATTACCTAGCAAAAGAAACATGAAGAAGGAAGAGTTTATGTTGGCTCACAGTTTGAGGGATTCAGTCCATCATGGCTCTGAAGGCATGGTGCAGAGCTTGGGGCAGCTGATCCCATTGTGTCTGCAGCCAGGAAGCAGACAAGTGGATGCTGATGCTCAGTTGGCTTCCTCTTTCCTTTCTGTTTTTGTTCTGGGACTCCGGCCATGAACTAGTGCCACCCATGTTCAGTGTGGATCTGTCGTCCTCATCAAGCTGCTCTGGAAACTCCCTCAAAGATGACTCCAAATCTAATCAAATTGACAATGAAAGATAATCATTACAAACTTCAACCATTTTTAAGTCGTGGTCAGTAATTTTTAGCAGATGTTTTTGGTAGGGAGCAATTTACTTGTTTTCAACTTTGCTGGACACGTTTGATTACTGTCACCTCTTGCTGATTTCTGGAAACCTTTGAAAATGTAAAATTCCTTCATGACAAAAGGAATGAAGGATTGATAATTGCTATAACAGGTGATCCCCCCTTGCCCTGTGGGAATTGAACCCAGGGCTTTGTACATGCTGGGTGCTGTATTACTAAGCTACATCTCTTATTCTTGGCTGTTTTGAGAGAGTCTTGCTGTAACCCAGGGTGACCTCAAACTGATCCTCTTGCCTAAGCCTTTCAAGTGCTAGGATCGCAGACATGTACTACCATACTTTATGATTTCCTTGTTTTTTAAAAAAGGTTTCTTTTTCTCTTTTTCCATAGTTATTTGTTAGATGCACTATGTTCATCACTCAGAGCACCACAGTCCCAATTTTGCTGACTATGTAAGTGGTGCCATTTGATATTCTTTTCTAATCTCTCTATTCCCTGCTGAGTTTAAAGTCCAATTCAGAATTGAGCTTTAATAAAATTGTTTAATAGGGCTGGAGAGATGGCTCATTGGTTACACACACTGGGTGCTTTTTCAGAGGCTATGGGTTCAGTTCCAGGGAATCCGATGCCCTCTTTTGGCCTCTGTGCAGCAGGCATACATACACATGGTACACAGATGTGCAGACAAAATACTCATACATATAAAATTAAATAAGCTGGGCAAGGTGGTACATGTCTTTAACCCCAGCACTCAGGAGATAAAGACAAGCAGGTCTCTATGAGTTTGAGGCAAGTCTGCTCTACGCAGCAAGTTCTAGAATTGCCAGGGCTATAGAGAGACCCTGTTTCACAACAAAATTAAAATAAAAATTTAGAAATAAAAAAATATTTAAAATTGCTTTATAGGCAGTATCCTGTTGTATTACATTAGAAGGGCATCTTGTGTTTTTCTTTGTGTGTATGCGTGGGTATAATGTTAAGATTGTTCAGTGGATTCAGGTGTTACCAAACTGATCTATCTTTTATAAGTTTTCCAGTCATTTGTCAATCTAATAATTTTAATGTGTGTGTATTCACAAATATATATATATGGTTGAATTTTGTTTGTTCTTTTGTTTTTGGAGGGACATAGGATACCACTACATACTTGTAGCTGAGGCTGGCCTTGAACTCACGATAATCTTTTTGCCTTAGCATTCCGAGTGCTAGAATTACAGGTGTGTACCATCACGCCCTGCTTAATATTTATTTATTTATTTATTTAGTGTCTAGTATACAACTAGAAAGAACAACTTTTTTATCATTTGGTTGTGTTGAAATTTTGTTAGTATGAGAGGGAGAAAGACTGCCTTCTTTGTTCTCTGATTTCCAGAATAACACATCTGTTTGCTATCCTCCAATGAGTTGTTTTAACATTATAAAACTAGATTTAGACATGTGTTTTAATTTATCATAGTTCATAGTTGTTTGTTAATGCTTAAAATATCCTATCTTTGGTTAATGAGAGCCTTGTCCCTGAGACCTTTTTTGTAACATGACCCCAATAGTTTGACAGTTTTTTTTTGCTGTCAGTATTCACCTCATCTTGAAATTATCTTGATAGCTACTAAAAATTAACTGTTTTGATTTGTTTTAAAACTTAGAGTAATAAGGAATGTTTTCAAAAATTGATGTTACTTTCTTATTGGTTGAGAGTTAACATCCTACTATTTTCTATCCAATAATGTCTTTATTCCCTGTGCATGGCAACTCTAATACAAATTTTAAGAGAACTGGCTTAACTTGAATTAACTCTTTATTTGGCTATCAGTAACACAATGAGGGTTGTAGAATATTGAGAGATTTAAAATATTTTTACTCTAATTTTATAATTTGATTTCTTTGTTAAGTTCTCAGGTTCTTTTTATATCTAGATAAACAGTTGTCTTTTCATAGGAACTTAAAAAAAATGTGTTTTTAAAAAGGTGCTGGTCGGATTGAACTATGTGCTGGCTTACTGGAGGGAGGAACCACGCCCAGCATGGGTAAGTATCTTTTTTTCCACCAAATTTCTCATACAGAGATAGCAACAACTGATTATTTAATGTTATGTTAAATGAAGACCATGCTACCAAGTAGAAATACGTATAGTTGTGAATCACATCATCAAAGGTTTTAATTAAACATATTTTTAGTTAAACATATTTTTGTCTTCAAGCATTAACAGATTGGAAGGTAAACTGTTGTTTTTATTATATCAGCTGACAAGTGCTTTTGAGTATCTTCAGCCCTTTTGCCTTGCTTTCCTACTACTGCCTTCCACCATAAACACTTGTGTTTCCTCATCGGCCTCCTCTGCATCCTGCATGGCTTGGCCCTGGAAACTCTCCTCAGGCAATGAGGAAATGAAGCAAAGACAGACAGACAGATAGATACACACACACACACACACACACACTCACACACAGAGAAGCTGGTATGGAATGGATCATGCTTATTCTGATGGAGTGGCACCTACAGTGCAGCAACCTGGAGCCTCAGCGTGTTTCTTGTGTACAGCACAGGTAGAGGAGTGAGCTGGTCTCCCCTTGCGGTCTCTGTAGGGAGCAGTCTTAGGGAGGAGGAAGCTGCAGTTACTAGTTTTTATACACATTTGTCAGTCATTTGTAAATGCTCAACTTGGACCAGAGGAAGGCTTTGCCATGCCTCTGAGCCTCACCCAGAAGAAGGCTTTGCAGTTGCCATGGGCCTGAAGCTTTGGTCCTTGTTAATAATACACATTCACTAAGAACTTCATCCATTCTTTACACATTCACTCAAGGCTGCCTCCATTCCCCATAGGCCTCCTCCTTCCCTTTGTATCATCCTTCTCTGATTCTTCAGCTCTTTTCTTTTGGAAATAATACACAATAATAATAAGAATAACTATGTATGACCAATAATAGTTTAATAACTTCTCCAGATCTCTTAGCTTATAGTTGAACTTTAGTCTGCTTCTGTTCTTAAAGGTATTCTTCAAGTAGTAAAACAAAGTGTCCAGATTCCAGTTTTTGTGATGATTCGACCACGCGGAGGTGATTTTTTGTATTCAGATCGTGAAATTGAAGTGATGAAGGCTGACATTCGTCTTGCCAAGCTTTATGGTGCTGATGGTTTGGTATTTGGGGCATTGACTGAAGATGGACACATTGACAAAGAGTTGTGCATGTCTCTTGTGGGTAAGAATTTGTAGCTGAGGTGTAAAAGCATCTAGCACATATACACACTCTCCTGATGCAGAAAAAAAATTACAAAATTGATTTTTCAGACATACCTGCAGATACTTAAACTAACCAATCTTTAAAAAAAAGTTTAACTGTTTGGGGTAGAGGGTATGTGTGCAGGGCAAAGCCCTCTTGGCGCTCCTTTGTTGCTGTACATCAGGTTTTGCTCTTGCAGAGTTTAAGAGAAATTTACATTAATTGTATTAACCAATGCACCAAAACTTGAGAACTTATTCTAGTCAATAATGAGGAGAGAAAGTGGAGAGAATAAATGCAAAATATCTACATTATGAGGCCAAAGCTTTTCTTGATGATCCTTAGAGTATCCAAATATTTGATTTAATGTTGTCTTTACAGTTCATGTAATTTTTGTTTGGTACCCTAAGGTGTAGATAGTTATATTTCATATGAAAGTCAGAGTTTAGAGCAAAGATAGGATTTTTGAGTTTATAAGGCTCCCGTTTTGTTACTGTTTTAGTTCACTATCTTACCAGAAGAGAATATAAAATTTTTACCCAAGAAGGAGAATTCTACAAATAGTAATCAGCCTCCTCTTGTTGTTGCATGACTGTCTTTTTATAGCTCTCTGCCGTCCTCTGCCAGTCACTTTTCACCGAGGTGAGTCATTTCTGTTCTAATAGGTTTGTTACATGGTGTCAGTTTTCAGATCTTACCAGATGGCACAGCCCTTCTGTTGAACACTGTTCTGTAGTGTTACGGTGATACTAGTTAGTTATAGACTAAGAAATGGTGTTCGGTGCCTAGAAAACTTGAAAACTCTGTTACGAAACCTTGTTAAGAAGGTGGTGGTAGCATATACTTGAGGAGAGAGTAAGCATTGCCTGCAACTGTATGTGTCCAATCTAGTAGCAATCCTGAGATTCATTATTTATTAGATTACCTTAGATCATATACAGCCCTAAAAGGAGTAAATCATGGCCACTGAAATGAAGTGTACCTCTTGGCTTCTTTGTGCCAAGCAAAACCATTCCTAGAGCTAGCAGTGAGGTAAGCTTTGTGAAATAGAGACTTCTTGTGGGAAGACAGAGTAGATGCGTGAACAAGAATTAGACGTTTTTACGAAGAATAGACGCTAGTAGTTAGAGTTCCCCTGTACTTCAGCTAAGTCTTACTAAGCCTTGGCAAAATCAAGGGACAAGTGTCACTTGTGTTTAGAAGGCACTGCCATTGCAGATGAAAAGAAATCTTTAGTAAAAACAATGATACTTGAGAAAGTGTTAAATGCTTTTCTTCTTTTTAAATAGGCTTAGAGTGAATTGCCAGTATCTGTCTCCATGTATAGAAATTAAGATAAAGTATTTATTACCCTTTGAAATTTATGACATTACCAGAAACTCTTGTCTTGATTTGGTATTAGCAATGTTTCTTTAAANAAAAAAAAAAAAAGGCAATAAAAGACTTTAGTCTGTCAGCATCTTGATGCCAGGCACACCAAAAATATTTTTAAATTAGTGAACATTTATCTGAAAAAGTAGTTTAAATTTCATCATTCTTAATAGTTTTAAAAACTGAAGCAGTCACATAGAATATGTTTTAAAAATTTTTAAACTTAAAAGATGACTTCAAATTTCTATTTCTTAATCTTTCTCTAATAAGTCTAACAGAAATATTTTCACAATTTATAGAAATAAAAATTGTGTTTTAATAGTGTTCTTGGTTCCACTTTTCCCCCACTTGTTTATTTAATAAGGCAGTATAGCCACTGTTGGGAAAGTGATGGCCCCAAAGCAGGAAAACTTGTGAACTACATGAGCTGCCTGTGTCCAGTAAAGGGTGGAAAAGGGAGTGTGTCCCAAGGACCCACAGTACCTCCTCTCCATAAACTACAATTCTGTATCTTATACTAGTGCTGAGCACCAAAGCAGAAGTAGGTTTTCTTTTTTAGGTTCCTAGGCCACTTACTTCTCTTTCTTATTGTTCTGAAGAGAGAATTTCCATCCCTTTCCTGTCCACTTAACCTTTCCTCTCTCCTTTCCTCCCTTCCCCTGAACTTGGAATCCTCCTGCCTTATCTCCTGAGTGCTAGAATTATAAGCCTGTGCCTCCATGCCTGACTTCAGAAAGGAAGTATCTTAGTAGAACAGAATCGAAACCTCATGTTGTCTGTTGAAAACAATCAGCTATGAGTCTTGAGTGTATCAGGCAAGTGATTTAGTACAAACCACTCAAGAATTGTGAAAGTGAGGCCAGGTTTCTCCTGGGGTAGGCAAGTATAATGTGCTGTTTATGCAGTATAGTTTGTCTGCAGCCTTTGAACACCTTTCCAGATGTGACCACATTTACAGCATTATCATAGCTAAATGTTACCTGTATAAACTTAATAGTTATTTTAAAATTAAAATTTTAAGTTTTATTTTAAAGAGAAACACTTGTGATTACTGAAAATTTGAAACTTGTCACGTCTTCTCTTTGTCCAAGTAAATGCTCCTATTGAAATGTGTGCTGATCAAACGACCGTGCATATTACCCGTGGCATGCACTTTTGTACTGGCAAACTCTGACTCTTGAAAAATAAAAAGAACCCTTAGGAATGAAAAAAGAACTCTTGGAGCAGGCCTGGTGGTGCACGCCCTTAATCCTGGAACCCTAGTGGCAGAGGCAGATGGGTCACTATGAGTTTGAGGCTAGCCTGGTCTACATAATGGGTTCCAGGCTACTTATAGTTACATGGTGAGATCCTGTCTCAAAAAAAAAGAAGGAAGAAACTCTGATTTGTAGCATTTTCTTGTTTCTGTGGTTTAAATGCTTTACCTTGACTAATTTTAAATAAAAGTTATGAATATTTCATAATTATTTATTGTAAGCCAGTATAAATCTAGCATACCATTATACATAATATATATTATATATACACACACACATACACACACACACACACTACATTTTGGAACCTATTGAATTAGAGGATATTTCAGTTCAAAATTCAAATCAGTTTTACTTATTTTAGCCTTTGATATGGTTCATGATCCAATGGCAGCTCTGGAGACCCTCCTGACCTTGGGATTTGAACGTGTTTTGACCAGCGGATGTGACAGTTCAGCACTTGAAGGACTGCCTCTAATAAAGCAACTCATAGATGAGGTACAAGAGGGTTGTGGTTACTCTGAACATTCTATTTTTATATATATTATCAGCATAATATTCTGTTCTATTCAGCTAGTTTATGAAAATGAATATTACTGACTTGGTGATTATGGAAGAAAAGTAGAGCCAGTGACATATTTATGTGATCTTTATTTATTTATTGTATGGGTATTTTAAATAACCAGGGCACTTAAGATCAAATTATAGACAGCAAGTTTTACCTTTTCTCTGTCATTAGTCTTGTCTAGTTTTATACCACATCTTTTTACTGTCAATCTATGTATATGCAAGGGAATCCCTGTTAAATTTACAGTTGTCATCTCTGTACATATATCCTAAAACTTATGTTCTTTTTAATTCTTTCCAACTATCAATATATTAGGATTGTTTTCTGATGTGAGTAAAGTAGATTTGTAGAGCAGTCAGAGATTGCTTTAAGAAATCTTTTTACATTTGTTAGTTTGTGTGTGCATGCACATGTGCTTGCCGTGGTGTGTCTGTAGAGGACAGAGGACAGTTTGCAAGAGTGTTTCTCTGTTCACCGTGTAGGTCTTGTCAGGGTTGGGGCATTGTTTCTGCAGGCATGACTTAAGGTACTGAAGAATGAACAGAATTTGAAGTGAAGAAAAGAGTATGTAGAACCTTGGAAACCTTGCTAAACAGCATTTTATGTTTAATCTTAGACTGTGGGGAAGCCCAAAATGTTTTGGAATAGAAGAGTTTGGTGAACCAGGTGTTGCATGAGCTCTAATTGGTATTAATAATTGTAGGAGGAGGAAGAGGGCCCGGGGCTGCTTGTTTGTCCTGACCACCCAGAACCAAAATAACCACACAGAAACTATATTAATTAAAACACTGCTTGGCCCATTAGCTCTAGCTTCTTGTTGGCTAACTCTTATATTAATTTAACCCATTTCTATTAATTTGCATATTGCCACAAGGCAGTGGCTTACTGGCAAAGATTCTAACCTGTGTCTGTCTCAGGCGGAGGATCCATGGCTTCTCTCTGACTTCGCCCTTCTTTCTCCCAGCATTCAGTTTTGTCTCCCCGCCTACCTAAGTTCTGCCCTATCAACAGGCCAAGGCAGTTTCTTTATTNGCTCTAGCTTCTTGTTGGCTAACTCTTATATTAATTTAACCCATTTCTATTAATTTGCATATTGCCACAAGGCAGTGGCTTACTGGCAAAGATTCTAACCTGTGTCTGTCTCAGGCGGAGGATCCATGGCTTCTCTCTGACTTCGCCCTTCTTTCTCCCAGCATTCAGTTTTGTCTCCCCGCCTACCTAAGTTCTGCCCTATCAACAGGCCAAGGCAGTTTCTTTATTTATTAACCAGGAAAAGCAACACACAGACAGATGGACCTCCCATATCAAATAATAAAAAACTGGAGCCAGATATTGGTGCAAATGCTGAAAGGTCAGAGAGAGAAAGGAGGAAGCCACAGCCAACTCTTACCTTGTTAACTCCTCATCTGAAAGGGGACCAACCTCATGTGTCCTCCCACCTAATATTCCTCTCTCTACCCAGCCACATCACTTCCTATCTGTCTGTACAGACCTTCAGACCTCTATGGTTAACTAGTGGCTAGCTCTACCCTCTGATCTTGAGGCAAACTTTGTTATAGTATAAACAAGATATTACCACATTCCCCTCTCCTTTTTTTGTCTAAAATAAAGAAGGTTATATAAAAAAGCTATATAGAATAAGTACAATAACTATATAAAATATATACAGGCAATAAATACATCAACACTGTTTAGTCTATTGACAGTTGACAAATTCAGAGAAAATACTCCATATCTATCCTCTTTGTTGACTGAGGTTTCTGCCTACCCGGTCCTGCAGTCATTCAGTCCCAAAGAAACAGAGGTCTACATTAATTATAAACTGATTGGCCCATTAGCTCAGGCTTCTT
>LOJH01007627.1:9923-23661 GCA_001685095.1 Ellobius talpinus
TATATATATATATATTCTAGACCCCCACAAATAAAAAATCCGAATTTTCTTTCTAAAACTAAGCTCACTTAATCTGATCATTTTCAGTTGCATACATTTTCCTATAAATGGTGGTTGTTTCTTTCTTATGCCTAAAACAAAACTTCCATTGACTACATACCTCATTTTCTTTATTTATGGATCCATATTGGATCCATAACTTAGATGTTGGTAAAGGACTCTAATAAACACTATACAAATATTTAAGTGATAAACCAAGCAGATGTCTAAATAGCTAATATTCATGTTGCATATGTTTATCTCATATGGAAAACTAAGATCTTATTCCATTTCATGAGTTTCTAGTCAATCTATATGGCCTTTGATCAACCATTCTTCTAGAATGTACAGCAATTATATTACACCAGAAATGATTTCATGCTAATCATATTTTTGAAACTAAATTCTGAAGTATTATTGTCACTTAAATCCTTTCAAATATTTTCCTGGAGCTCTATTCAATAGTGATATATAACTGATTCTATTATATATATAACTATATCTATTCTATTGCTATCTTCTTAATTAGACTTAGCTCTATAATTTATTAATTTAACACTTTTCAATTTAATTTTCCACCTCACGTATTACTTTCTCTACACTTTCTTGCCCAGAACATTAAAAATCCCTTTAGAATAAGGAAGTAGGTCACTCACATGGTCCTGAATTAGGAGACATTTGTATTTGTGTCGAATTACAGCTAGTTTTCTCCAAACCGTTAACCACAATGAAATGAACCACTGTTCATTTCTTTATTTAGAAAACGTGAAATTAGGCACCACCTGAGAGCTCTTCATGTCTTCTCAATGGATTTTCATAATGTGTTCCAAGTTACCTGTGACCCAGTTTATCCTACTTTTCCTACAGTTTTGCTAACTTGTTCACTTAAAGTTTACGTGTAATCATGCCACTTTCCCACTTAGTCATTTTTGATAAATATTTTTCATTTGATATAATAAATTAAATTCCAAAAATGACAGTTGTCCGTATCTCTATCACCTTTACCTAGTAAGTCACGTTGAAGCTGAAATCTGACTGTTCCTCTTGGCATATTGTATTTTCTCAGTCCCTAATACCGTTTATTAAGAAATGTTCACCGATATCAATTGCAAAACACATTTCAATTCTCTGGGTATCTTCATTTTCATGAGACAGATTTTCTTTCTGCACTGCAGCCAAAAACTTTAATGCACAACTTTGGCTTTCTGCTAATCCATAGTTTAAAGAGTAAGCCAGGTCACTTTACAGTCTCCCAGAATTTTTTTCTGGGGTGTTCACTATATGAAAATTGAAGAGATCAGTCTGACTCCCCAGAGTTTCTCCATGACATGTCTTTTCTCTCTGTTTTCTTTTAGTAACACAATTCTTATTCTTTCTGTAGTCTTTTCCCCCTTCCATCCCTTCCCTTCTCTTTCTCCTGATTATTCTCATTTTCTGAATATTCCAAATGATTTTTAAAAAATATTACTTACAAATGATAAACTCAAATGTCACACTATGGAGAAATCTTATTCAACTCCTTCCTATCTAATATTGACACAAGTGTTCTAATTGTTTTAATTGACTAAATAACAGCTTTAGTTGACTCCTTTTAAGGCTATTTTACTACCTAAAATGACTTAATGTCATTTTTGTGAATTATTCATAAAATAATATTAGTCCACAGATGGAATAAAAATTTTTATTCACTGTTAATTTTTAGAATATAAATTATATATATATATATACATATATATACATATATATATATACTAAAATAGTATTTTTGAACAAGCTAATATGTAAAACATATAAGACTACAAGCTAATATATCTCTCTATATCTGTCAAACATATTTTCAAAAATGTGAATGAATGCTAATTTAAAAATCTTTTTTCTGAAGATTGTGTATTATACACTTTAAACACAGAATTTCTTATTACTCTCTAAATACATTATAACCTTCCCAAATTTGAATACCCCCAATCGTGTACTCATTTTTGTCTGAAAATATTATATTTGTATTATCTGGTATAGACAAAAGAAGTGTCTCATTATCTTGACTGTAGAAAAACATTTTAGTTCGATGAAATCCCATTTATTTAATGTCTGTCTTAACATCTTTGCTAGTAGGGGTCATTATTAAACCAACTCCTTATGTTGTTACAGCCATTGAATCATGTATCTCTCAACACTCATCAAAGAAGCTTCTTTTGCAGTATGGCGTCAGTGAAGAAACCCACACCAATCAAAGCGCAGAGTAAGGAAATGCCCAGCCCTAATAGAACATCTGTGACATATCATTTCTCCCAGGTTTCAGGGATCTTTTGGGAAGAGGATACAGAAAATGTTTAGGAACCAGAGTGGTAGATGACTGGAAGGAATCATCGTTGTGTACATATCGGAACTCACAAGCTTTGTGAAAGAGTGTAAAAACGACACACGCTCAAATTCCACAAAATCCCAGCATTACAGTGTGTGTAATGTGTGTGCAGCGGGGAGGGGTGGCATAAAGTCCCACCAGTAACGGAAGTATTATTGTCAATTGTTAGCTGCTGGGAGATGAAGAGCATTTTCTTTAAGGATGTGCCCCGTGGTAAGTGTCCTATGCTCCAGTGGAAGGGTAAGCAAAAGATGATGGTAAAAAAAAAATTAGGGTTGATTTTTGTTTTAAAGTAGAGCACACATGGTGTAGGAGGTCCCTCTGTATTTGTGTTGTTTTCATTGGCGGAATAAAGAAGCTGCCTTGGCCTTTTGATAGGGCAGCCCTTAGGTGGGCGGAGGAGAAAGGACCGAATTCTGGGAGGAAGAAGGCAGGTGGAGGGAGCCGCCATGGAGTCGCCAGAGTCAGACATGCTGAATCTTTCCCAGTAAGCCACGACCTCGTGGTAATACACAGATTAACAGAAATGGGTTAAAGCAAGATGTAAGAATTAGCCTAGAAAAGGCTAGATATAACGGACCAGGCAGTAATCTAATTAATACAATTTCTTTGTGCTTATTTCTGGGCTAAGCTGGCCAGGCGGCGGGACACAGCCTGATCCTCCTCAATACTACACACACAGAGTTGGGTGGGTGGGAGATGGAGGTGGATTTAGAAGGTGGGTAAAGTATTAAAATACTTTGTATGAAGCTCTCAAAGAACTAATTAGAAAAAGTCTGTTTTTAGTATCACTCAAAATAGGGGTAATTAAATATGCACAGTATTGAATAACTTATTAGAGTTATCAACAAGCAACAAAGAGAGTTATTCAGAAAAATTTTAATGGTTAAGAGACCTCAATTTCTAGAATGTGAGACCTTTGTAAGAGAAGCGTTGATTTGTTTTTCTTTATCAGAACTTCAGAACATAGTCTCTAGCTCTTTTTTACTAGGTTAACACTGAGAGGGTTCAGAGTTATCCAAATTGAACATGGCAAATTTCCCACGGTCAGTTTCTTATAAGGAGAAAAAGTCATCTACCATCTCCAAAGCTTAAAATTTTTAAGCAGAAGATAAGGAGTATGAGAAAAAATTGAAATTTTCAGCAGACAAATTTTTTTTGTAATATGCAGAAATTTTAACAACTCACTATGAACTGAATAAAAGTTAATTAAATCAAAGTAGGTATATTTATAAATGGCTCGATTTGATTATCAGAGACAAACTGGGACTTATGCCACATAGGACAGTAGTCCTATTGAGCTACGTGGAAAATTTCATGTTGAAGGACCATGTCCTTATAAGATAGCATATTGGATATACCATTCTAAGAATTATAACTCTGTCAGGAGATTGTTGACTTCAACCAGTTTTTAATGGGATTCATCTGGTCCCATAAGCCAAAGCAAGAACTGAATGACTGATTTTTATACATAGAAAATATGAAAGAAATTCCATGACAAATTTAAAATTGAGTCTATTGTATTAGTTTTCTTTTTATATCTTAACTACAACAGAAAAAAATTCCTAATTTTAGAGGCCATGTTACCTGCAGACCATTGAATCACTCTTTAAAAGATTATTTTTATTTTATGTGTATGAATTTCTAATTGCTTGTATATATGCACACTATGAAATTTCTGTTACTCACGGAGGACAGTAGAGGATACTAAACTCCTGAAACTGGAGTTGCATACAGTTTTGAACCACCAAGTGGGTGCTAGGAAGGAAAACCAGGTCCTCTGTAAGAGAAGTATGCTCTTATTACCACTGAGCTGTAACTCCAGTCCCATGACGGTATTGTTTATAGTTAAAAACATTCTCCTGTATTCTAGTGATTTCTCCAAAAACAAAGTCTTTTAAATAGCCAAAATAAATATATCTCAGCTCCTTTCTGGGACAAACAGGGATGTCATAGTTGACAGCTCAGAACACGACATGCCTGTTCCAACTCAGTACCTGTCATTATGAAAATGTACTTGCCAATCTATATTTAATTTTGTTCCAAGATTCTTAGTGTGGTCTGGCTCTAACCCTGGAGCTGATTAGCTGACCCAGAATGATACTCTATGCTTCCATAAAGCAGGTTTGGTCATCTATTGTCAATAATCCAATTAAAACAGTCAACTCAGCAGTAAAAAATTGCAAAAACAGGGTGTATTCAATGTGACCACATTGGAAAGAGGAGCAAGACAATCTATAACTGCTCATCCAAGTCCATTTTGAGGGACTGGATATGAGGAAAGGTTTACACAGAAACTAAGACGCATGAATAGCTTAGCCACCCAGCCAAGGCTTAATCCCTAGAGACCATCTTTGTCTTAGATCCACATCTCTTCTAACAAGTCATTAGACAAGCAGTAAATCTCACTCCTAGGGACAAGTTCATGATTTGTGTGCATGTTTCTTTTATGAATAAAATCCACGAGGCTTCAATTTTTGCTCTCTGCAGCAAGAAATTACTGAGGAAATTTTAATTTCCTTTAGTCCATCTTTTCAGTAGTTTGGTAGTCAGAGAGGAGCACATGTTTCTCTATGACATATTTATTCCTGATAGTAGGTCTATTATACGCACACCTTTGGGGCTTTTCCCTCATGACTCTCTGTGGCATTAGACCCTTTATCCATCTGTCCCTCACTAGAACTTTTGCACCATCCAGTTACACTCTAGGAAGCTACCCTTCCTGACTAGAGAACTCACTGAAGGTCCAGAGCACAGTGATGCCAGAGCTCTTTCTTATGAGAAAGCCTCAGTGATAAAAGTTATTTTTTTTCTTTTTTGCCATTAAGAAGCAAAAAGTCAGTCTGACATGGATCATTTTTTTTTAATTTCTGTGGATAATTCTTCATTCTTGGAGTTTCTGTCTGAATTAACCTGTGGCTGATTGGTTCTAGCAGCACATTTCCTGGGTGAGGGTTCTTCTCTGCATTCTTTTCTTAAGTCCCTGTAATGGTTTGTCTCAATCACTATGACTTCTTTTGAATTCACTCAGTAGGTGACCGCCTACCCTCATCCCTCCTTCATGCTTTATTTCTCTATATTTGTGCCAACAAAGATGCCTTCCAGGCAGATGGCTTTCAGTGGATCTGGAGTTCAAGGAGCAAGTTGGACATCTTAGAAGCCACAACGCACAGCTATGGGGAGTTGATGCAGGATAGGAGGAAATTTAGCAGTGTGCATGAAGAAGAGCCCAGAGTAACCTGTGGCTACTTAGTGCCAAAGCAGGACAGCCAGTCCCAGAAGTTTGGCTGTTGGCTGGACCTTGTTGAAACTCTAGGCATCTAACCCGAAGACCTTTCCCTGTTGTTGGCATGTGTCTAGTGCACAAAAACAGTAAGCAAGCAAGGAGTATGAGAAATGGTACAAGAGGGCCGTACCATATTGAGGAAGTACACACCAAGCAGCTACCTGTCCTGCTCAGCCCTGAGTTCTCTAACATTATTTTTGCAATTTTGGTGCTTGGGGGACAAAAGGAAGATAATTGCTTTCTAATATACTCATGTTCACTAAGTTCAAATTTTTCATATTATGACATGTCTTTAAAATTAATAATTTCAAAAGTTAGGAATTAGTTGAGAAAGGACACATAAGTAATAGGAAATGATTTCCAAACTTGAGAGTTGTTCTTTGCCGTTGTTCACTGCTTAAATCGTTATTTCTTACTCTCCTTGCTTACCCCTCCTCTCCTGCTTTCTTATATCCAGGAAAATATGCTAGAGCAGCTGCCTTTAGATCATATAACATGAGGTACCACTATTAATGAAGTAGAAACTTTAGCATAAGAAAAGCATCTGTGTTAAAGTCAAATATCACATAGAAGCAATGATATGTTTATTTTTTTAAATATGGTGATGCAAAAAAAAAACTGAGTTAAAAAATTCCCAAGCATGTAAATACATTTTTGATGGCAGGCACTTTTTGGAAGGAGCCTATTTACTTAGAGGAAACCTATGACACTTTCTGTATTTTGGTTGCCTAATAGTATTCTGTCAGAGCAAATTGGGTTTCTGGTAACACATTTGCTCTAAAACTGCATAAAAACTAATGACCATGTCAAGCTATGTACAGTGCCAGCAGCTACAGTGTGCAAGGGTAATTGCTTAAATTTGGGTATCTGACACCCTTGCTCAAAGATCCGTGTTGGATGCTAGCAGTCAAAATAATGAATCGGCTGTGTATCTTATGGAGAGATACAAGTTCAGAAACAGAAACAGGCTGTTCTTGCAACAGATCTCTAATACAACAATGACCATGCTCCCTCATTTTTAGTCTGCTTTTCCAACATAAAACTCCAGCAATTTTCAACCTGTGGAATGAAACATCCTGAAGGAAAAAGAAATTTAAAGGGTTTGGGGGGATAAAAAGAATTGTTACAAGTTTGTTAGAGTCCTATTCATTTATTCATTTATTTATTATTAAATTGTGGTTTCCCCTCCCTCTTTTCCGCTCAGTTCCTCCTCCCTCAGCCCATCCCCACACCATAAACTCCTCTGGTTCTCCTCAGAAAAGGGCAGAATTCCCATGGATATCAGTTGGCCATGGTACATCAAGCTGCAATAGGACTAGGCACCTCCTCTTCTATTAAGGCTGGACAAGGTGCTGGGCAGTGGTATCACATGTCTATAATACAAGCACTCGGGAGGCAGAGGCAGGTGGATCTCTGTGGCATCAAGGTCAGCCTTGTCTGCAAGCACTGGTTCCCTAACAGGCTCTAAAGCTACTGAGAAATCCTTTCCGAAAAACCTAAAAACAAACAGAGTCAGAGACAGCCCCTGCTCCACTGTTAGGAGTCCCACAGTAGGACAAGTGTACAGAGTCTCATGAAGGCTTCCTGATTGCCAGTTATGTCTCTGTGAGCCCCTATGATCCCAGGTTAGTTGGTTCTGTGGGATTTCTTGGGGTGTCCTTGACCCCTTTGGCTCCTATAGTCTTTCCTACTCCTCTTTCATGAGATTCCCTGATCTCTTCCTAATGTTTGTCTGTGGATCTCTGCATCTGTTTTTATCAATTTCTGAATGAAGCCTCTCTGATGACAAGTGGGCTATGTACCAATCTGCATAAAGCAGAATATCGTTAGGAATCTTTTCATTGACTCCTTTTATGCCAGTCTTGTATACTTCTCAGCTAGGTCTCTGGGCTATCCAACCTCCAGACCCTCCAGGCAGTGTCAGAGGTGAGCTTCCTCTTGTGGCATGGCTCTCAAGCTGGAGCAATCGTTGGTTGGCTCCCCTCACCATTTCTGTGCCACTTTACCCCAATCACATCTTCTAGGCAGGACAAATTGCAGGTTGAAGGGTTTGTGGCTAAGTTGGTGTCAAATCCTGACTCTGTAAGTCTTGACTGGTTATAGGAGACAGCCAGTTTAGGCTCCAGATCCCACATTGCTAGGAGACTTAGTTAGGGCCACACTCATGAATTCCTGGGAGTTTCCATTGCACTAGGGTTTTACACATTCCAGAGATGTCCCAGGTTCCGATTGTACCTCCAAGCACTGCATCCCTCTATTCTCCTACTACCCTTACCCCTCCCGTTTCCATCTATACCCAAATGGTGACCCCCTCCCCTTGCTACTAGCAATGCCTATTCCCTTTCCCCCTTTACACTGAGAATCATGGATCACTCCTTGATCCCCCCTTGTCTCTTATCTTCTTTGTCTGTGAATTGTAGCATGGTTATCCTTTACTTTCCAGATAATATCCAGTTTTAAGTGGGTGCATGTCATGTTTGTCTCTCTGGGTCTGGGTTACCACACTCACGATGATCTGCTCTAGCTCCATCCATTTGACAGCAAATTTGATGATATCATTTTTAACAGCTGAGTAATATTTCACTGTGTAAATGTACCCTATTTTCTTTATCGGTTCTTCAGTTGAGAAGCATATAGGTTATTTCCAGTTTCTGGCTATTATAAAAAGCTTGTGTGAACACAATTGAGCAAGTGTCCTTGTGATATGTTTGAGCATCCTTTGGATAGTGCCCAAGAGTGGAATAGCTGGGTCTTGGGGTAGATTGATGGTGTGGGAAATCCTTCTGTATATGTGTTGCTTTTATTGACTAATGAATAAAGCTGCTTCTTTGGCCGGTGATAGGGCAGAATAGAGCTAAGTGGGGAAAACTAAACTGAATCTGGGTGAAAGAAGACAGAGTCAGAGAGAAACTATGTAGCTGCAGGAGGGAAAAGACATGAGCTATCAGATGGAACCTTTCTGGTAGGCCATAATTATGATTTCAGGATAAACATGTTATATTTGACTGATACTTATCAATGATGTTTTGATCCTTGACCTCAGTTCTTATAAAGCAAACCTTTTTTATTTTTATTTTATTTTTATTTTTTATTTATTTATTTTTCCATTCAAAAATTTACACTTCTTCCCCTCCTCCCATTTCCCTCCCACTCCCCCACTCACCCTCCTCCCTCCCCTGCCCTCCTTAAGAGAGGGCAGGGAACCCTGCCCTGTGGGAAGTCCAAGGCCCTCCCCCCTATATCTAGGCCTAAGAAGCTTTGCATCCAAATAGACTAGGGTCCCAAAAAGCCAGTACATGCAGTAGAAACTTTATTCATGCCTTTAATCTCAAGCATATAATTTTATACTTCTTGCAGCTTCTTCCTCAAGTCTCCCTGTTTTTTCTTCAAATTTTTCTTGATTTTTTAGGTATATTTGGTGAATTCAAAAGTACAGTTCCAAAATATGATCCTGGAGTTTACTTGGTAGAGTATGTCCTTAGCATACAGAAAACACTAAGTTTGCTTGCTGGCACCACATAATACTAAGTGTGGTGGTATATGCTTGTAACCTCCAAAGGGGTATAAAGATAAGAAGACAAGAAAAGTGAAATTATCTCTGATTGCATAGTGAGGTAGAGGCTGACCTGTGGGAATAAGGTCCTGCCTCAAAAGTTATGGAAGTTATGGAGAGACTAAAACTTTTAAAATAATTTTAAACACAGGAATTGTAATTTTTCTTTTATACTTACTCTTTTTAAAGATGCTATTTGGCCCTCTAGCTTTGAAATGATCTATGTGATGATTCTGAATTCCATGAATTCAATATAATACCTTTACATTGTCTCTTCATTTGATCAATTTAAACTAGTTAATATCTACACATTTAAGTTATTTCTATTTTATACTAGAGGCTAAAAGATATACTTTCTGAGGCTTGCCTCAATTTATTTTCAACTAAACCATGTTTTGTGTTTCTTTACTTTTATCTTTAATATTCATAATCTCTCCTCTGTATTTTGATGATTACATTTTAACAGTTTTAATTTGCTTTCATACTTGAACTTCTACCAAAACACAGACATATTTATTGGCAAAAATTGAATGCCAGACACTGAAAACAAGTAGATCTCAGAGATACATTCTCAGAAGCTGAACTTCTTCAAAAATAAAAGTACTTATTTAGATTAGACACATTCAATGTGTGCTGTCTGGGATCTTGCTCTTGTTTTCTTTGTCTTAATAGATCAAAAGAAAAGTATGCGTTTTGTTGAGTGCTGTCCATGCTCCCAACATTGACTTCTAAAAGTTGTCAATTCCAAAAAATTACTTAGGGTGTTAGGAAGCTGCTTGAGAATGATTATAGTCAAATGCAGAGGAAAAACTACTGAATTTTCTGAACACAATGTTTATTGATTTATGACATCTAAGCATCTCTTAGATTGTCCTATACTTTGTATTAGTGATAAAATCTTTTAGACTGTGATGTCCAAAGCTCAGACTGTTAGTATTCATTATTTTATTTTATTTTTATTATTACTTACTCCTGTATACTTTTCTTTAACATATGAGTATTGCCTTCATTTTGCCCTTATTAATCTAGTAAGTTATTTTTATTTACCACTTCCACAAAACTTGTCAATAGTTTGAGGCTTTGCTTTCTTTTATATTTTTAATTTCTAATACTAATATAATTGTATCATTTCTCCCTTTCCACCCTTTAAACAATTCCATATCCCCCTCTCTAATCTCCTCCAAATTAATAGCTCCTTTTGTCACTAATTCTTAATGCATGCATATAAATATATACATACCACACATCATACACACATATACATGCATGCATATATATGCACATCCATATACATATTGCTAAGTCAAACTGCTCAGCTCTTATCATGTCACCTGTATGTATATCTTTAGGTTTGGCACAGGACAAACAATTGTGCTGTTCCCTCGTGAAGGCCACCACACCTGCTGCTAGCCTTCCTCAGTTGTTAAAGACCTTTATGTAGGGGTGAGGTCTCATGGTCTTCTTTCAGCTCACTTTGGCCTGTCCATTGGGTTATCCTTGTTCAGTTCCTATAACACCCCCACACCTAAGGCTTATGAACATTGTAGAAGGACAAAGAGTTGGAAGTGTATAAGGGCCATGAAGTGGCTTGTGAGATTGTATCCCCTAGCAATATGGGAAACTACACACATACATCTAACTAACATGACTGCCCAAGTATGAGTTGAACAAGGCCTTGCTTTTTTATTGAGGACATGAGCTTTGGCTAGGAGTATAGCTTTGTGTACATGTGAGGGAAGGAAGTGTGTAGATGATCACTGGTAAGATATATGGATCACCTAGCACTTCTCACTGCTCTTGATTTTTCATTGTGACCATTTTTGGACTTTTCCATATTTGAACCTAATCTCTAGGTTTCTTATCAATATAATTTTCTATAAAAAATATTTATGTGCAAGGGAGCTCAAAATTGTGATGGAGAAATCTACAGAGACAGCTGAACCAAGCTCGTGGAAACTCATGTACTCTAGAACAACAACGGTGGAGCCTCTATGGGACCAAACTAGACCCTCCAAATGTGGGAGACAGTGCTGAAGCTTTGACTATCTGAGAGGCCCGGCAGTGTGACCAGGGCCAGTTCTTGGTGCATGAGCTAGCTTTTTGGAGCCATTCCCTATGGTAGAATGCCATGCTTACCCTAATGCACCAGGGAAGGGCACGGTCCTGTCCTAACTTAATGTGCCAGACTTTGTTGATTCCCCTTGGGAGCCCTTACCCGTTGGGAGGCATGGATAAGGGGATAGGTTGGGGGTGGGACAAGTAAGTGGGTATGGAAGGAGAGGTAGGAGGAGAACTGAGGGTGGAGGGTAAAAGAAAATTTAAAACAAAAATGATATTTCTAATTTGTCAAAGAAAATTTTCAATAAACATGAAACTAATCTTTCTATATATAAATTAAGTTATTGAGGTGAAGTGAGAACATCAAGGTATGGAGAGTTTTATTGTTGTGTCAGACCAAACCACATGGACTCTTACTTATAGAAGCACTACAGTATATCACAAGGAACTCATGTTACATCAATTTTCCTGAACATTTGGCAGTGGAGAGTATTTATATAGCTGAGCACACAGTTCTGCTTCTTTCCTCACTGGCATATATTTTTCCCCATAAACACTGAGCATGCTTACCTCCTGAGCTGCCCTCTTTTCACTTAAAGAGTCCCAGTTTTCTTCATCTGCCTTCTTTTTGACATTGTTAGGAGGTGACAATTCACAGAAATAAAAACAATCCATCATTTATATTTTTATGCCAAAATTTCTATACTATCAAACAAATTTTGCTATTTTTTTCTGTGCTCTGTCATAAGCTCTTAATCATCATATTAAAATTTCTACATCATGAAAAGTATATTCTAAATAGCATTTTCCCAAGATCACATATTGAGCTTGCCCTTAGGGCTTTTGAATGCTTGAAAATAATTATTATTGTTACATAATGTAGCTGCTGTTTGACATATAATTGTGTACATTTTACATTAATATGCATAAATTTATCTTCCATCTTAAATTTCTTAAAATTTACTTGTGTGTTCTAATGCAACAATAATTTACCAAACTTGTTACTTTCATTAGAAGGAATCATGTTAGCAGAGGTCTATCTTAGAAGATTATTTGGCCAGTGTAGACCACTGATATATTCTACCAGGGAAACACTAGAATTCCAGGTCATTTTCTAATCTTTCTTTGAATCTCTGCTTGGTACAGGCAGTTTCCTTTGGAACACATCTACAGGATGTAAAGGTTAAGCTGAGACAGAAAACTCAATGCTATAAAGTTCACTGATCATTTATCCAACACAAGTTCTGAAAAGAAGGCAGCTCTCTGAATGCTTATCAGTCCTGTTGTTTGATATCTTGGCATCCAATTAACTGGTGCCCCCAAGACTTTATCTCAGCTCCAAACACCAGTAAAATAAAACTTACGAAACATCCCTGGGATGCTATTCTAGGACGTTACAGAATATAACACTGTATTTGTACATTTTTCAGTTTATAATTTTATTAGTTTTATAAAAATTAAATGTCTGAAGTAAGGATAGCTAGTAATTCTCAAAATATTCCTAAGAAAACAGTTATGTCTGTGTAATGGAACTGACTCCTGGCCACTCAGCCAGAGCAAGTTCAATCACAAAATTTGCCAATGTCATAGACCTCAAGGACTAATTAATGTCTATGAGCAATGAGTGTTTCCTTGAGATTCATGCACTTGAAATAATTCAAGCTTTCAAGGCTATTAGAAAGCAAGTATTTTAGAGGAAGCAATGGATGAAGAGGCCATAATGTCAAGTTTTAGTGTCCAAAAAATTAATTTTGTAGTCAAGTCCTCGGGCAAAATTATTAGGTAAAATGTAATTAGTTGCAATGATTATCATTCTTATGTATTTCATCTGATTGAGTGTTCCTCTCTTCTCTGTACAGGAGTAGGAGGGGATTATTTCTTTCTTATATTTCAAGTCTCACCTCCATGTCAGATATCTGCTTTTGAGGAGTTTGGAACCAAGATTTAAAGGGTATGGTATTTGTGAAAAATATATAGTATAGTGAAAAATTTGCTCATTCACATATTTTCAGATTTTAAATTGTATGGTACAAACTTAACCTAGGGTTCTCTGCTAAGTAGGACTCTACTAGTAAGCTACATACCCCCTCTCTCTATGTCTCCTTCTCTCTCCATATACCTATGAAATATGTTTTTATACATTAAAATATTTACATGTTTCTCTACATAAAAAGTTTTTCGAGATAAAGTTTTCCTATGCTTCTTAGGGTGGCCATAAACTCGCTGTATAACAACTTAAAATTTATAATCATCCTTACCTCAACTTTCTTAGTAGTTTGGACTATAAACTTATGACACTTAGCCTAGACAGCACTTAAAAAATCTGGAATCTTATTCTGCACTAGGCGAAAATTAAAGCCAGTTGACTTATGTCTCTGTACAATTTCTGTATAACTATCCCCTCTTGAGATAAAAGTATTTGAATTTAAATTTTATACAT
>LOJH01007627.1:23708-39606 GCA_001685095.1 Ellobius talpinus
CCAGAGAGTTGCTAATTTGTTTATTTAACTGTAGTATAATATGATGGCCAATGACTATGCATATCAAACAACATTAACTTATTTTTTTTCTTCACAAACTTCCAAAAAATCAATACTGCTTGATTATAATAAGGAAGCACTTTCAATAATATGTATTTTACCCTTTAAAATAAATATTAGCAGCAAAATTAACTGTAATACAAAATAGAAAAGTAAACATTGTCCAAAGTTTAAAAAACAGCTTATAACTGTAAAATATTTTAAACCAAATATAGCAGACAGGCAAACTCTAAATCAATGAATCAAAAGCTAACATTTAGGAAAACCAGGTAATTACAAATGAAAATCATAAAGAAAAAAATGAGTAAATGATATATGAAATAGGAACAAATTGAAACAATGAAAACAATGAATCTTCACATTCCATAATGGTCTTGAATGTGAAAAGATTCTAATCCCCACTGGAAATACACAGAGAGCCTAAACAGACTGAAAATCTGCAACACTCAACTTCATGCTTCCTGTAGAGATTCCCCTATTCTTATGGGCAAACCTAGGCTCATAGCAAATGGACTGTATGTGAAATGCTGCACAAATATAAACAAAAGAGAATACAAGCATTCATAGTCAAGGTAGCTCAGTGGATAACTCTGCTTGCCATCAAGCCTGATGGCCCGTGTTCTGTGTCTTAAACCACAAGGTGAAAAGAGAGAACCCATCCTCACAAGTTGTCCTCTGACTGCCATGTCTCTGAATTGGCATTCCTGTGCCCACACAGTTAGATGTAGCACAACAAAATCTTGAGATAAATGGAAATAAAGCAACTCAAAACACAACATATGGAAAAAATAATTCTGAAAGGGGGAATTTTATAATTACAAATAGCTCTATCACTAGAAGAAAGTTCTCAAATCTAAATAGCACTATTCGGAATAAAAGTATAATAACCATTCAAGTCCAAAGATGGTAGAAAGAAATAATAAAGATAACATAAAAGTAGGGAAAAGACAAATGATAAAAACAATAGAAAATATCAATAACACTAAAAATTGGTTTTTAGAAAAGCAGTGTAAAAAAGCCTTAGCAATACAACAAATGAGTGAGACCCAAACAAGTAGAAATGCATTAAAAAAACATGTATCTAGTCTAAATACAAAGTATCATGAGACTATTAGAAGCCACCGTAAAGAAAGAATTCAATAGTTTAGAAGAAATGGTTGGATTATTTGGCTCAAGACTGAGTTATAAAGAAGAAGAACATGAATAGAACAATAATGAATGAACGGAAAAATAAAGAATAGCAGTCTTCCATCAAATGAAAGGTCCAGAATCTACTGTCTCAGTGAAAAAAACCACAGGGAACTTTTGTAAATCAAAATCATAATTTTTATATTACCTTAAACTGTGCTCCCATGATAGTAATGCTGTTGAGGACATGCGGAAAGGAGCCATATACACTGCTGATGTGTATGATATAAATATGCTCTTTGCGAAAAACGTTTAAAAATAGCTCAGACTCTTAAAAGTAAAACCCAGTGACCCAGTGATACCACATTATGTACACATTTGTACATAAAAGACCCACTATATATTAACAAAAGGCCAAATATAGAATCAACTAAGAATCAATGAATAATGTACAAAGAATAGTTGGTATATGTCAAAGAAAAAAATTGTTCATGTATAAAAAGTATGCATCATTTTGAGGAAAACATAAAAGGACATGGAAGAGAAAGCATCAACTCAGGTACAGAAAGACAAATAACCACATGATGTCATTCATGTGGGATCTAAAAGGGGTTCACATAGAAATTGAGTACAGAAGGGTGGCTACCAAGAATGTCATGACTAGAGGCAGATAGATTGTCAACTGGAAAACAAGAGTCATTCAGACAGGAGAAGCAAAATCAGAAAGACTAATGCACAGCATATTGACTCAGTTTGGTAGCATAAGTACACTGAATGGCTTTTAACAGCTTATTATTCAAAATTGTTGAGTGTATAGACCTTTCTTAGTAGGAAACTTTCAGTTGATTGAGCTATTCCACAACACCCTTATTTTATTAAAACACGAGCATTGGAAACTAGAAGGCATCATGGAAAATTGTCCTATAGAATCAGTCAATTCTCACTTTGTATTTCCTTTACTATTCAAATATTGCATGCATGCATCACACGTCTTATGGTGTAAAACAAGGACCATTTTAACATAGAAACTTCTTTTGAAGGGAACGGGAGGGGTTTACTTATGTGGAAGAGCCTCTACCATTTCCAACACGGAGAACTGTAGTTTTCAGAAGTGTACCAGAAGACCACAGGCTTCGCATATGGGAAATGTCAAAATAAACTCTGCTCAGTGAAAATTGAATATTTTCCTACAGAGAATTTAAAATAGTCCTGTGAGCTGATTTCCCTTATATTCCAGTGCCCCCTGGAGGACAAGAATCTGTGTGACCAAATCCACAGAAATCTTCTGTCATGAATTATCAAAAAAATATTTTTAATGGTCAAATGTGTATCAGAATCAATGAAGACACACTTACTGTAAACTAGAGGACTATTCAATTATTGCTTTCTATGTACTATTGTTCTTGAATAATAAAACTGCATAAAGGAAGTTTATGCTACTCAAAATTCAGATTTAAACCTTTTAAAGTTGTATATTTGTCATTACAGAGGGACAGTAAGTTAGATAACTTTGAGATTTATGGAATTTGACCTTAATTTTCCAAATTCATTCTTAAAGAATGCACTGTATGAAAAAGAAATAATCACCGAAGAGTAGACATACGGTTTGGACACGCTTTCCAGTCGCCATGCCCATAGTTCTTATTCCCCGAAACTTGTGTCTCAAAGGAGAATTTCCCACAGCTCTTTCTATAGGCTTATTTGGTTTCAGAAATGCATTAAATATTATGGAATATCATTGGTGTAGAATTATAATGGAATAATAAAAATTCAGTTTCCCCCAATATTATTGCTTTCTATCATTATAATAAAATGTAAATAACAATGGGTAGCTCAAAAATATAAAAAAAAACAAATAGGTAAAATGATGTTATAATTATATTGATGCCCGTGGACATGGTGGGGTAGCCACTATACATGTGAATTTGGTGTGACTCCTACATATTTGAGTTACAACTGCTGCTGTCGGAACATTAAATAATGTGTATCACAATTCTTTTGACTGGGTGATGGTGGCGTACGCCTCTAATCACAGCACTTGGGAGGCAGAGCAGGCAGATCTCTGTGAGTTCAATGCCAGCCTCATCTACAAAGTGAGTTCTAGGACAGTCAGGACTGTTACACAGAGAAACACTATCTCAAAAAACAAAAACAAAAACAACAACAACAAAAAAACAAAAATCAAAAAAAAACAAAAAAAGGTTCTTTTTTTCTCTCATGATGTTGTTGCCAATGTCAGGAGAATCAGACCATTATAATAAGACTATCTATTATCTGTTTCCCAAGGTTTTAAATTTTCCATTAAGATCCTAATAGAATACACTGCAGAAGGGCCTTTTCCATAACACAACTTCCTGATTTAAGCACAACTTTTAAAAGCTTAGCATTTGAAGATTTCCCAAGCACAGTTTGTGTCTCTTATCTCCTTAAAATATAGCCGTGGATGGATAAATCAGTCTTGTCTTAATGAGGTGGAGCATCACTAAAAGAATAAAGTTTTATAATTAACATAATAGAATAAAGGCCTTAAGGTTCCCCACCCTCTTTTTATGTGTATGTGTGTTCATATGTGTGTGCAATGTTGAATTTTATAATTATTATTCTTTTCCATTCACAGCGCTTTTATCTGCATTATCAAAGGTTTACACTGCTACTAAGTTTTGTAACAACTGTTACACAGTATGTAGTATATCCTTCTCTCTTTTTAACTAATCAAATAAAAACAGGGCATCTAATGAAGAAAAGAGTAGCTCAGAGTCCTAGCTGGAGTCAGCCTCGTGGATTCTTGGGAATTTCTCTAGAGCCAGGTTTCTGCTAACCCCATAATGGCTCCCTCAATCAAAATATCTCTTTCCTTGCTCTCATCTCTGTCCTTCCTCCATCTTGGCTACCTCATTCTCTCAAGTTCTCCTTAACCCTTCCTTTCTCCCCTCCTCATCCCCTTCTACCCTCCCTTCTCCCCCTACCCCATGCTCCCAATTTTGTCAGGCGATCTTGTCAGTTTCCAATTTCCAGGTGGATCTATGTATGTTTTTCTTTGGGTTCATCTTATTACTTAGCTTCTCTAGGATCATAAACTATAGACCCAATAGCCTTCGGTTATAGATAGTATCCACTTATGAGTGAGTACATACCATATTCATCTTTTTGGGTTTGGGTAACCTCACCCAGGATAGTGTTTTCTAAATCCATCCATGCATGCAAAATTCAAGATGTCATTGTTTTTTACTGATGAGTAGTACTCACGACATTTTCTTTATCCATTCCTCGGTTGAGGGGCATCAAGGTTGTTTCCACGTTCTGGTTATTATAAATAATGCTGCTATGAACATAGTTGAACAAATGCCTTTGTAACAATAGAGGAGGGGGGCCCAATCTTGACTTGCCCTGTAGTCAGACTGAAGAATATCTTAAATATCATCATAGAACCTTCATCCAGCAACTGATGGAAACAGAGGCAGAGAGCCACTTTGGAGCACTGGACTGAGCTGCCAAAATTACAGTTGAAGAGTGGGAGGAATGAGAATATGAGCAAAGAGGTCAAGACCATGATGGGTACACCCACCAAAACAGTATACCTGAGCTAATGCCAGCTCACTAATTCCAGCTGGACTGGGAAGGAACAAGCATAGGACCAAACTAGTCCCTCTGAATGTNTGGGAGGAATGAGAATATGAGCAAAGAGGTCAAGACCATGATGGGTACACCCACCAAAACAGTATACCTGAGCTAATGCCAGCTCACTAATTCCAGCTGGACTGGGAAGGAACAAGCATAGGACCAAACTAGTCCCTCTGAATGTGGTTGACAGTTGCATGGCTGGGGCAGACTGAGGGGCCACTGGCAGTGGCACCAGGATTAATCCCTACTGCATGTACTGGCTTTTGGGGAACCTATTCTCTTCGGATGTACACCTTACTCAGCCTAGATAAAGTAGGGAGGGCCTTGGACCTTTCACAAAGCAATGTGCCTTACCCTCTCTGAGAATTGCAGGGAGGTGAGGTGGGAAGGTATGTGGAGGGAATAGGAGGAGGGGAAGGAGTGGGAACTTGGATTGGTATTTTATTAAATCTAATAAATTAAACAACAACAACAAAAAGAGAGAAGCTCATATCACACAGCGTTTCACAGTGTTGGTACATTATATGATAGCTAACAATATCCTGTTAAAGAATCTTTGGGAACAGGGTTCTTCCTGCTATGTTACAATGAATATGTAGAGCAATGCATGTCAGCATTAGCATTTGCCGTCACTTCACTGTCCTCACCGAACGAACACTAGAGCATAATTGATTACTAATGAAATTGGGAGTAAAGTTACCTCTGACACCTTTAAGTGTTGAAACAGGTAGAATACTTTCCTCTTAAACTTTAGCATAACTGCATTGGTGCTTTATTAAATTCATATCACAATGGTAGATGCACTAGTATATAATATTCTTGTACATCAATACAGGTCTGTAGAACACGAAGCAGAGCAGGTAACATTTGCTGCACTGGCTTTACCATATGTAATAAGGTATTCCTTATTGTCTCTTACCAAATAGCATACTGATTTTTAATTAAAATATCTACAAAAACATTTCTAATTTTCATATTTATATGAATATTTCATCTATTCTGGTTGCTCTTGAGCAGTCTGTATGTATACATCTTTTTAGGAATATTAGAGTCTTAATTTGTGTTACACATTAATAATGTTTGTCATAACCCTGTTTATATTCCATCATTTTTCTACAAGTATTGCATAGTTACTTAGAACAGATTGTATTTCAAATTTAACTGAATGTCTAAAAATTGATAGAAGAAATTCTAGATTATAACTTACAATCACAAATTTATTGATTGATTTTAATTTAATTTATTTTACAACCTAATCTCAGTTTCCCTTCCCTCCTCTCCTCCCATCCTCTTTCCCCACCTCCCCTCTGTCTGTCCTCAATCCAAATCTCCTACATTTTTGTTCAGAAAATAGCCGTCTTCTCTTGGTATTAAGAAAACATGAGATATCACGTTGCACTAAGACTAAGTACTTCCCTTGTACTTAGGCTGGACATGACAATCCAGTATGCGGACTAGGTTTCCAAGAGTGAACCAAAATGTTAGGGAAAGGCTTTGCTCCAGTTGTTAGGAGTCCCACAAGGAGATCAAGCTACACAACTGTCACATATATTTAGAAGGCTTATGTCAGTCACATGTAGGCTCCCTGGTTTTGCTTCTGACTCCATGAGTTACTGTGAGACAGGCTTGTTGTTTCTATGGGTTGTCTCATAATGTTCTGACTGCTCTGGGTGCTTACAACCCTTCCATCTTTCCCTTTTGCAGGATTCCCCAAGCTTGGTTGGCCTAATGTTTGGCTGTAGGTCTTTTCATCTGTTCACGTCAACTGATGGAACCTCTCTGGATACAACTGGAGTATTCCCCAATCTGATCACAGGAGCTGGCCTGTTCAATCTATGTATCCACTGTTGCTAGGAGTCTTACCTGGGGTCATCCTTGTGGATTTAGTGGGTACTATCCTTGCATCAGGTTTTTATCTAACCCCGCAATGCCCCACTATCCAAGTCATTTCCCTCGGTAATCTTGCCCCCCACATCTGTTCAGCCTGATCCCTCAAGTCCCTGCTAACCGCTATTCCACTCAGGAGATCTCTTTATTTTCCCTTCCCAGGGAGACCCATGCATCCCTCATGAATCCTCTTTATTACCTAGCATCTCTGGGTCTGTATATTGTAGCACAGTTATCCTCTACCTTACAGTTAATATCCATTTATAAGTGATTTTGTCTGGGTTACATCACTCAGGATGATTTTTTTCGAGTTCCACCCATTTGCCTTCAAATCAACAACTTAGTAATACTCCATTTTGTATATTTACCACACTTTGCTTATCCTTTCTTTAGTTGAGGAGACCCTAGGTTGTTTCCAGGTTTTAGCTATTACAAATAAAACTGCTGTGAACACAGTTGAGTAAGTGTCCTTCTGGTATGACTGACCATCCTTTGGGTATATGCCCTAAAGTGGTATACCTGAGTGTTGAGGTAGATTGATTATTAGTTTTCTGAGAAATTGCAATATTGAGTTCTTTCCTTATTTGATTCAGAGTTCTGGGAAAAATGGCTCAAATTTTCAAAATGCATTCCCTTTCCCATCTTTTGTCAGGAGAAAGCAAGTCATACGAAGTTCTTTGGAAACAAAAGATTCTACTTGGTTTAAGATAGGAAATTCTATTACAAATAAAAGATATGCAACCGTGAAATACATTGAAAATACTTAGCATACTAAACAGGCTGCGCATCAGCACTTGGCAAGGGTGTTTAACTGCAAAGCACATGGTTTTCTGGGGACTGTGATTTACTCTCAATGCCCAGTATCCAGAGGATAAAGTATCTTAAATTGGGCAGGCAAAATCTAAATATATTGAACAATATCTTCAAGTCCTAAAGCTGGAAACACTTTCTGCAAATATAGCTGGAATAAAAAAATTATTTCAGAAAATAAATAGAACTCATATACAAATAATGAACAGTCTGAGAGAGAAATCAGAAATGAGGGAAATAAGACCTTTCACTGTAGACTCAAACAGTGTAAAATGTCTTGGGGTAAATCTAACTAAGCAAGTGAAAGACTTGTGTGATTAAAAACTTCAAGTTTTTGACGAAAGATAAAATTAAAGAGGATATTAGAAGACAGAAAGATCTCCATGCTCTTGGATCAATAGGATTAACAGTAAAAATGGCCATTTTATCAGAAGCAATCTACATATTGAGTGCTACCCCGATCAAAATTCGAATTTAATTTTTCATGGATCTTGAAAGGACAATTCTCATCTCTACATGGAAATAGACATACACACAAAAAACAAAACAAAACAGAAACCAAGATAGTTGAAAACAATACTGAATAATAAAAAGTGGCCAGAGGTATCACAATCCCCAATTTCAAGTTGCACCACAGAGCTGTGGCAACAAAAACATGTTATCCACACTGATCAATAGAATCCAACTGAAGACACAGACATAGAGCCATACTCTTATAGACATACAGTGTTTGATAAAGTGGCCAGAAATATACACTAGAAAAAGGAAGCATCTTCAAAAATGATACTGGTTAAACTGGATGTCTGCAAATAGAACAATTCAAATAAATCCATATTTATAACCCTGTACAAAATTCAAGCCCATGTAGATCAAAGACCTCAACATAAAACCAGAAAAATTGAACCTGATGGAAAATAAAATAAATAATAATCTGAATTAGCACAGGAAAAGATATTCTGAACAGAAAAACATTAGCAAGGTCCTGAGAACAACAATTAATAAATGGGACCTTATGAAACCTAAAAGCTTCTGCATGGCAAAGGATAAGGACAACATCATTCATTTAAAGTAGAAACCTACGGGAAAAGATTTTTACCAATTATACACTTGATAGAGCGTTAATATACAAAGAACTCAGAAACTGAGATATCAAAAAAACAACTGGGTTAAAAGGGGTACACATTAAACAATGAATTCGCAAGAGGAAACCCAAATGGCTAAGAAACACTTAAAGGAATGAATGTTTAACATCATTAGCCATCAGACAAATGAAAATCAAAACTACATTGAGATTTTTGTCTACGAGACAACAAAACAAGTGACAGGTCAAGCATCCATTGCTGGTAGGAGTAGTAGCTTGTACAGTCATTGTGGAAATCCATGTGGTGGTTCCTTGAGAAGATGGCATACAATCTACCACAGGATCCAGCTATACCACTCTCAGGATTATTCCCAAAGTATTCTCAATCCTACAACAAAGACACTTGCAGAACCATGTTCATCACTGTTCTAGTCATAATAACCAGAAATTGGAAATAACCTATATGTCCCTCAACAGAAGAATGGATAAAGAAAATGTGCTACATTTACAGAGTGGAGCACTACTCGGACACTAAAAAATGGCTTGAAATTTGGAGGCAAATGTATTGAACTAGAAAAAGGTCATCCCGAGTAAGGCATCCCAGACCCAGAAAGACAAATATGGTATATATTCACTTATATGTGAGTATTAGCTATTAAGTCAATGATAACAAAGCTATAATCCATAGAACCACAGGGTAGGCACAAGTAAGGGACTAGGACTGACAGTTCTCACTAGAAAAGGGAAATAGAGTAGATAATTATGGACGGATGGAGTTTGGAAGAGGAGGATCAAATGAGGAGTTGGGGAGAGGGGAGTGAGGGAGGGAATGAATATAGGGAATATGGTTAAAATTAAAGGGCATTTGAAGGGTAGTTTGGAAACTTAATACAGTAGAAACTTCAAAAATTTATACACATATGAAAGCAATATAAATGAAATCACCAAGTAATTGGGGGAGATAGAGTCCTAACTGGTCATCTCTTGTCACCAACCAAGCTTCCTGTACAAGGATTAGGTTTTGTCTAATTGAGTTGTTGGCCAAAGGAATCTTATGGAAATCCCCAAGCAACCCCTTGCTTTTCCAAACTATAGGTTGACTGGACCAGCAGGACAAGAAGAGAACCAAATTTGCCCTGGAGGGGAGGAATGGAAGGGCAAGAAACATGAGAAATAACAGCAAGTCTGGCTTTTTGATCAAGCTGCAAACTTTATTTTTTCTCAGGAGCATTTTATAGAAAAAGGGCATGGGGGAAGGGAGAGTGTCAGGTTGGCTGGAACACAGGTCTGGAGACATCCCTAGCTGATAAGGAAAACTGGAGGGTCTGTGACTGTTAACTAACAAAGGGAATGCTAATTGCTTCTAAAGCCTGGGGCCTGCAGGTCTCACAGAGAGAAAAGATACCAGATTAATTTCCTAGGTCAGGAACTTGCCCTGCAAAGGTGAATATCTTAACTTGTGAACTTAAGATGGCAAAATACAGGTCTCAAAATACAGGTCTTTGCTTCTGGCAGTAGGTTGCTCTCTGCAGTCTAAAAGCAAGGCCCCACTGCTGAATACAACACTTCAAAACTCATTGAACATGGAGAAAGAAAGCTGATGCCTTCATAAACTCTTCACCCTGATGTTCTAGAAGCTTTGGTACTGGAAGGTACTCTGTGTGCTGGCAAAGGTTTCATAGACATGAATCCATCCATTAATTCTATGTCTTAATGGTGTCTCACCTGGTTGTGGGAATATCCAAACTATAACAGATTTGATTTAAGGCCTAGTCCATGAGATGGAACCCATACCTGACACTGCTTGGGTGACAAAGAACCTAGGACCTAGGCCAAAACCAAGTACTAATAGTCAAGAAATGCAAAAAACAACCAACAAAATTGAAATACTGATAAAATAACTAGTGGCATTCTGCTTTACTCATAGATCAGTGCCTTGTTCAGCCATCAAGAATCTTTCTGCTGCCCATGGGAACCAATATAGAGATCCACAGCAGACACTATGAAGAAAGTGAGAAACTATGGAACATTCAGTCTTAAATGGGATGTCTCCATCAAATTCCTTTCCTCACAGCTCAGGGAACCACAAAGAAGAGGAGGTGGAAAAAAGTTTAAGAGATGGGGTAATGGAGGACACCAAGAAAACTAAGCTGAAGGTTTTGTAGATTTTAGCATTTTGTGGAGATTCATTTCAAGGTGGCATTCCAAGTAAATGGAAAAATCCACCACAAACAGAAAATCATTCTGTTTTTAAGTATTTAAGGCATTTCCAGTGTCTATATAAATAAAAACTGTTGGAATTAATTTACTATTGATTCAAAGTTCTAAAGAATAGTAATAAAATAATGATGTTTCCTTATTCTTGACAAGAGAGGAATAAGTAGAATAAGTAGAGGAATAAGATAATAAGTACCTCATTAATTCTATATTTTCTAGTTAATAAATATGTGATTTCAAATATGGACTACTACAGAAGAAAGTTTGCTAAATATAAAAGACAAAAATGTTTTTTATTATATCTAGTGTTACTGATTCAAGATTATTACAGTCAGACTTCTTAATTCATGTTTAATGCTCAAAATTACTAACCATTTAATTGATAAAGATACATAAAATAATGATTTACCAGTGTTCTCCTTACTCCACATGCTCTCCAACATAAGCTATTATTGATGTTTTTGATTTTAGCCATTCTTACTGGAATAAGATGACATCTCATAGTCATTTTAATTTGCATTTCCTTGATGGCTAAGAATGTTGAGCAGTTTCTTAAGTGTCTTTCGGCCTTTTGAGATTCTTGTGTTGAGAATTCTCTTTTTAGATCTGTACCCCACTTTTTAATTGGGTTTATTTGGTTATTTCAGTTTCAGAAGGTCCCTTTTATTTATTGTTTTCCTCAGTATCTGTGATATTAATGTTATATTGAGTTTTTATATAGGAATAATGTCATGTTAAAATACTTTATAAGCAATTATGTTTGTCTTTTGTTCATAGCTTATATTTGGAGACTATCATATATAAGTATACTGAATTCACTTTATTATTTCTGAATTATCTTCACCCAATTCCAACTCGCCAAATTTCCTCTCTCTCTCTCTCTCTCTCTCTCTCTCTCACTCACTCATTCTCTCTCTCTATTTCTCTGTCTCCACAAATATAATACACATACCTATTATATGTTTACATGTATACATATGAACTCACATATCACACATACACACATATAAATCATATGTTGTCTGTTTCCATTTAATCTATTTAAATGTTTCTCATGTGTAAATGTATTTAGAGCTAACCTTTTCGAATTATATAACCTGTCTTGGAACCTATTATGGAACTTTTGCCTAGAGGAAATTAATCGTTTTCTTACACATCAATCATTGATTACCTTCAGTTATTCATTTAAGTGTGGGACCCAATGGACTTTCTCCTACCCACATGGGCATGTCGACCAGCATCATAATTATTCAGATCCTGTTTGGACCAATCAGTTGCTGGGATTTCATGGGTGCAGCGTCACTATCATGTTTAGAAGTTAATATTAAGAAGTAGACATCCGTTTCCTCAGACTCTTTTTTCCATTAGTTTTATTTTATTCTATTTTTAAAAAAATAATTTTATTTATTTTATATACGTCCCAGTTCCTCCCCCTCCACTCCTCTTGCTCCCCCCACCTTCCCCCCACCCCACTCTTATCTACTCCTCAGCGAATGTGAGTCCTCCCATGGGGAGTCAACAAAGTCTAGTGCATCACGTTGAGGCAGGACCGAGGGCCTCCCACTCTATACTGGCTGAGTAAGGTATCCCTCCATAGGGAATAGGCTCCAAAAGGTCTCCTCATGCACTAGGGTTCTACTACCTGTGGTAGTAAATACTGGTTCTACCACCAGTGGTTGGACAAACTGCCCAAGCCACACAACTGTCATCCACATTCAGAGGGCCTAGTCTGGTACCACACATGTTTCCCAGCAGACAGTCAGGAGTCAGTGCGCTCCCTCTCACTCAGGTTAGCTGTGTCTTTGGATTTCCACATCACAGTTTTGACCCTTTTGCTCATATTTTGTTCCTCCCTTCTTCTGATAATTACAAGCTTTCTTCTCTCTTTTTCCCGATGTACCCTAAGCCTTATGTATGGAGCTTGTACTGTAGGTGTAGAAAATTGATAGAGGCCACTTCTTCTCTGCAGTTTGATCAGTGATGAATGTCTGTAGTAGCTTCCATCTGTTCCACAAAGAATATTATTTTTAAATGGTGATAGCTATACTAATCTGTTGGTATAAGAACTGGAATTTCCAATACATCTATAAGATATATTGATTCAGAAAAATGGCTGAAGATTTGCCTCCACAGTCTGTGCCCTCTTCTGTCAAGAATAGTTAGCATGAATTCTTTTCTCAGGTAACCTTAAGTCCAATTAGATAGCTGCTCATTACCCTCAAGATATAATTTTTATAGACAGATATTTTGTCTCTCGTGAAATAAAAATAAAAGGTCCTAATAAACATTCATATTAAATGTTAAATCCAGCATACCTCTCCAATAATAGCTACTACATTTAAAATTCCCTTATTTTAGAATGTGATCAAAGATACTTTTATGTACTGATACTTGAAGAGATTTGTATATCTCATATCATCAAAACTTTACTTTACTTATGTAGTTATAGAATCCGGCTACTCGTTTTATAGTTATTATCTCTGAATAGTGAAGTTTCTCTGGTTTGACACTAGATGGCGGTAGAACACTTTAACAACTGAGCACATTCTAAACTTACAGGAATTCTAGTTTATCTACATAAGTGAAATGAAAAAAAACTATTCAGTGAATAAATGTGCTTTGGGTTTTTTAAAAATGCAGAACTAGAATTTGTAATTTTCTGATAGCTATTATATTCTTGCTCAAAAAATACTATGATTTTTAAATGAATTCACCCTAGCATAATTCATGAGACTCAACACATTTTGCATTAACATTTAATCTTCTCCTAGCAAAGTTATCAAGAAAATATTAAATATAAACCCTTAAACAAATTCATCATAAAGCATTATCTGATAAATTACTGTGATATTTATGATAAATTCCCAGAGGAAGCCTAAGTATAAGCTTTTACAATGTGGAAAGACTACACTGTGAAAGAATAATACTCCTTTATTTTTCTCCTAGAATAATATCTAAGCACACTACAGGAGTCCCTGCAGAGTTGACAAAACCTACAGTACCATCTAAAGCTTACTCTTTTTGAAAAATTTGTACCATAACAAATTTGAAACAAATCAGCGAATGAATCAGTAAGTCAACCTTAAGTACTTGTCTCTTCCCTACACAGAAATATCTGGGGAATGATAATTTCCTTATATTTGGTTAATCAATCTAAGATTTTAATAAAATTTTGAATTGTGAATGCCTTAACAAAAATCTCTTAGCATTTACTTAATATGAAAACTTAGAGGTTAAATGACAAATCAGTTGTCACAAACTAGAACATCAGTCAAATATTATCAGAAATAAATCATTTATGATACTTTTCCAATTTACTTGCCTTCACATTGTGAGTTATCTTTATGATGTCTGGCCATTTGGGTGTGATGTGGGATGTACTTCTGTATATGTGTTGCTTTTTTTCGTTGATGAATAGAGTTGTTTCAGCCAATGACTTAGCAGAGTGAAACCAAAAGGAAATCCAAACAGAGATATAGAGAGAAAGTAGGTGGAGTCAGAGGGACACCATGTAGCTGCCAAAGGAGAAGTACGCCACCAGAAACTTATCCGGAGGCCACAGCCTCATGGTGATACATAGATTAATAGAAATGTGTTAAGATATAAGAGTTACTTAATAAGAATCCTGAGTTAATAGGCTAAAAAGTGTTGTAATTAATATAGTTTCTGTGTGATTATTTGGGTCTGGGAAGCCAGGAAACAAATGAGCAGTCTCCATCTACAAAATGGTGCCCACAGTCTGGGGCATGGATCCACATAAGACCTGAAAATAAAGAGGGCCTCTAGACACAAAAACAGGAGTAAAGTGCAGCTTCTTGGTAACCTCTTTTTTTCAGACAGGTTCTGTTTGCTGGCAGTGAGCAGAGGTGCAGTTCCTTTAAGAAAAGGCTTCCTGACTCTGCATGAGCAGCAAAAACCGTACAGTTTCATTAAGAGTTGGTGGCTTCCTGGATCATGCTAGCAGCAGGGAATTCTGGCTCTTTTGGGAGGTAATGAACTTAAATGGGTTTGTGAGAAGCATGCTAGCTATTTCTTAATGGTGGCATTGGCCCATTGATCATGGCTAGCAGAGGAGGTAAATATACCTCCACCATGTTGGATGGGGCAGTGTCAATGAACAGGGCTGTGGAGTTGTTAATCTTAGCCAGCTCCAAGCCACAGCCACTTAGCATTTAAAGAAAAAGGTGATCCTGGTCAAAAAATAATTACAGATACACAATAGGACAGGTTCAGACATAAAAGACCTCTAAACAAGACACAGTGTGTTTAAAAAAATGTATGTAAGTTCTGTAGAGAGAAGAAAAAAGTATAGACAGTTTTTTTTACTTTAAAATGCAAGCAGCTTTATGAAAATATCTTGCTAAACTGAAATGAAACTCCATGTTTGTTCGCTAATAACATCTTCACGTACAATTAAACATACATACAACTGTAATTATTCTAATTATTTCACCATTAAGCAACAGTAATCTCCTTCTCTATATGTCTATATTGTTTTGCACTTTTTGAAATATAAAATGCTAATAATTATTACAGATAATAAACCTGAAACATAGAGTGTTTTCTAATTGTTATGTTTTCTCTGGTGACTAATTATTGAAAATGATAATTTAGAAAATAAACTATTAATGACCTTTAGAAATGGCATGCTTTAATAGCATTTTGTTTTAATTATTTGCCTTATTAGAGATCAAGGTGCATATGCACTGTATGATTTTGGTAATGTTTTTTCTTCCAAAATTCCCAAAATGTTTTCTTAAAATATATCTTGACTATGATATCGTTTTTTAGCTTTTTTTTAATTTAGACAGTTTTAAAAAGAAGTAAAAAGTTTTAAAAAATAAAACAAAGTCTTTACAGAGACAGTAAAATAATATAAAAGAGTACAAACAGACAGATTGAAGGACTAAAAGTAAAAAAAAGCCACATAAAGATGGAAAAGACACAGGGAGTCTGGATTATGTATATTATTCTGTTTTCTTTGAATTTTTTGACTGTGAATGAGATAGATGCAGAGAGACATTTCATTTTACAGGCTGCTAAGACAAAGGTCTGATCTCCAAAATATATAAAGAACTCAAGAAACTAGACTTT
>LOJH01007628.1:7799-26320 GCA_001685095.1 Ellobius talpinus
TGTGTGTGTGTGTGTGTGTGTGTGTGTGTGTGTTTTCTGTGTGTCAAAGACCTATATATCTTATCTCCTTTATTTAAAACCATGAACACATGTAGTTTGAAAATATGATTTCTTTGCTTAGCTATTAAAAGGGCATATCAATGGCTCTCAATATTTATGATGAGACACAGGTATCAACTCCTAAATGTGTTAGATGAGGCTGAAACTGACATGTCTGGGATTGGTCTACCATTGCTTCTCTCTTGACTTCTTTCTCTTAGTTTTCTTTTTCCTTTATGGCAATAATTTTACTCTAAATAATGTCATTCTCTACTTTGGGGCTTGTAAGATGAGTAATGACAAGAGACTGGGAAGGTGGAAGGGAGGATGTTCAAGGATCAGGAAGTTTAAGAATCACCTGAAGAACCTGAAGGTATAGTTAACTTACTCGGGAATACAGTTGCATATTCCAGAGCCCCACCTTGGATATTCTGCAGCAGGGTTTGACGGTCTGGCCTTCTATTAGCTTCCAGGTGATCTAATGCGGTTACCCTATGGGACACTAAAGAAGAATATTCTGGGCAAGTGGGCAGTGAGAGAGTAAGACTTTCTCTGCAGAATCATGTCTGATTAGTTGAAAATCCAGACTTTCCTAAATGGATATTAATTACCTTCTGTGTTAGAAATTTTAAGAACATAATTTTCAATTATATCTGCAACCATTGTATAATATGACTACTTTGGAACTGAAAAAAATATTTTATGGAATTCCAGTTAGAATGAATGACTGCAGCTCTTACCAGATGGCTCATTTGTCTATTTAATACAGCATGGTAATGTTTGCATGGTGATACCATTTCATTATAATAATCTTTCATTTTGTAATAATTGTGTATATATATCAAATTGTATATTGTCTTTATTTTTCAGAATTAGGTAGTGTTAACCACATTGAAATAGTCTTTTTATTCTGTTCTATAAACCACCATCATGGCATATTACACCAATACATTTCTTGTAACTAGAATAAATTAATTTTACTGTGAAAGAGTAAACTGATCTGTAAATTCTGCTGTCATATTACCATCTACCACAGAAATGCTTTACTCTGGCCAGAAATCTGAATTATATCCTTGACTTTTGACACTAAGAAGGAGAAAATGAAGATCATTGTTTTTCAATATTTGTTCATTCAGCCAACATGTATTATTATAATGTGTTATGTAGCGTTAATGTATTATAAACACAGGAAATGGCATAACAAAAATTACTTGAGGAAGGAACTGTGATTTAAATGGAAACAAGTGTCAGGAAGGGTTCCCAGAAGACAGAAGGACTTTGAGTAATCGTGATGAATGTGGGGCTCACAGCAGTTTCAAGAATGGCAGAATTTACATCCTCTTAAACCTCTCCTACGATGCCAAAAAGTGAGCACCTAGTGAATTGCCTGGCTGCAAAGGATTGGTCTCTGCAGCAGAGGCCTTAGACTAAAAGCTTCCGGTCCTGAGGCTGATAAAATTAAGGACCTCAGGGTCTAGCCATTTCCTTTGGCCCATGTACCAGATTTGATGATATAGAGCCACCCAAATTATTAGCTTTCTTTATTCCACTCCATTTAGCAGGTCATTATTATAGCTTATTGCATCTTGTAGTTCTCACACCTGGGTGAGGTTGATCCTTGCTTCTCTCCTCTGGCAGAATGAGTAGCAGTATGAAAGCTAGTCAGTAGGAACAAAGCTTCCCATTTAGTACCTTCTTGATTTCTCGATGTTCTCTGCCTCAAGTAGGCAGTGTCAGCTGGATATGACGACTCATGTTTGTAATGCTCCCAATGCCTGGTATGTGGAATCCAAAGAATTGGGAATGGAAGGTCATCAGCTATAAAGGACAACAGCTACAAAGTGAGTTCAAAGCCGATCTGGGCTACATGAGATCCTGTCTCAAAAAGAGGATAATTTTAACAATATACCACTAAAATCTAACATATTATTGTAATAAATTATAAAGTATTAAAAAGATAGCTATATTTTCCTCTTCATTTCTTAGAAAACTGCCTTGTAGTTTACAATTTTACCCCACACCAATTCCTACACTATTTGATCCACATTTCTATTTCATTAAATTCATAGATGAAAATTAAATACTTAATATTTAAGTTCTTCCAAATATATCATATTTTTCAAAAACAAGACCTTATTCCAGTTTTTTAATTTATGCCTAATTAAAATTAGAACTGGCAACTTTAGCCTCTCAGTCTCACCAATTTGATCCGGAATGCTCAGAGGCCACCTTCAATCAGTGGCTATGATATTGAACTCAGTATCTTTGGAATATAATAACATGCTCTAAATAAATGTTTCTTGAGGAAATTACTCACCAACATTATAGAAGTTTTCAGTAATTATTTCAAAGTTGATAATCCCATATACACCACATCCCTCACCCTCAAGAAAAACAGCTTTTACATTTGAATAATTATTTTCTTTATTTTTTGACAGAAAAATGTTGAAAATTAAAACAATTTTTTCAATGATCCAGACTCTGCATTTTAGTAGTGTTACAATTTACACTAACTTATTTTTCTATTTTTTAATGTTTGGTTATATGACTGTGCTGGATAGTTTAATGTCAACTTGAAACAAGCTAAACTCATCTGAGAAGAGGGAACTTCAATAAAAATATGTCTCCAGAAGACTGGGCCTTAGGCAAGCCTATAGGGCATTTTCTTAATTAGTGATTGATGGGGGAAGACCTATCCCATGGTAGGTGGTGCTATCCCTGGGCTGGTGGTGCTGGGTTCTTTAAGAAAGCAGGCCGAGTAAGCCATGGAGAGCAAGCTAGTGAGCAGTGCCCCTGCATGACCCCTTCACTCCTCCCAGTGCTGCCCACACCTCTTCCCTCTCCCCCAGATCCACATTTCCTCCATTTTCCTAAAGGAAAGAGCATACCTCCCAGGGATATTAACTGAACACAGCATAACAAGATACTAGGCATGAGCCCTCATATCAAGGTTGGCCAAGGCAACCCAGTAGGAGGAGAAGAGTCTCAAGAGCAGGCAAAAGAGCCAGAGACATGACAACTCATACCGTTAGGAGTCCCACAAGAACCGCCAGCTAAACAACCACAACATGTATGCAGAGGACCTAGCACAGACCCATGCAGGTTCCATGGTTGCTGCGTCAGTCTCTGTGGGCCCCTATGAGCCCTGCTTGGTTGATTCTGTGGGTCAGGACTCAGGACTCATAATACCATTTTCTAAAATTCAATTTTTAATGTCTCCAGAAGGCTGATAAATGATGCTGTGATCAGAGCCTCTGTTCATGAATATAACTCAGAATCTAGTAGTAGTTTATTTTCCTTGATATTTAAAATGTATACTTCAGCAAATGTCATTTTGTAGGGCAGTGGGATACTGTACAGGAAAAGTCCTTGGTTTTATGATATTAAAAAATGTACTCAGTTTTCTTCTGCTTTTCCGAATGGAAACTCCTTAAAGCAACTTTCATCTGGAAGTGCTACATTCAGGTTATTTCTTAATTCCTTAAACCCTCAGTCAAATTGAGGTTGATTTGAGGATAGCATTGTCTCTTGGCTAATCAACAGTGTCTCCTTTTGCAAAACTTGATGTTAGAGGACATCATCTGGCTTTGGAGATTAGGTGAGAAACTCACATGTATACCTTTTGGTAAGTCATAAATGACACTGTTAATAAATCAAGTGCATACTGGGGCATCCATACACCATTCAGATAAATGGTATTCCATGTTTCATTCAAAATCTCTTTGAGAAAAGGTGCTTCTGACTTTCCTGGTGAAGGGGTGAAGGCAAACAATGAGTCCTGGTCACCAAGTATGTGCAAAGTGATTTGCAAGTAGGAGGAAAAAGTCACCAGTGAGCATATTTTAGGCTCAGAAGAATGATTTCAGATATGTGTGTTTTATAGCTAGTACATTTTGAAATATAAGTAGTTATTACTCAATGGGAATTTGTTCTTTCTCTTTGAAAGCTGGTTTTTAGATGTTAATTTTTAGATATGCATTGCATAAGTTTTTCATCTCAATCCAGTATTTACTTTATATATGTGATTTGGATATAGAATGGTTGCCAGACTCTTTTTCACAAATTGTTCTCTTTGTCCTGCTTCTAAGTGACAATTGAACTAGTTGAGCTTGTCAAGTTCCCTTGAGAAGTTTCTTCTTAGGAAACTAGCATCTTTTCTTAATGTCTGGATTCTTTACTAAAATTCAGCATCCACAAAGTCAGGAACCATGTCTGTCCCAATCACTGATGTATTTTTAATGCCTACAACAAATTCTATAATATTAATAGATGTTTAATCAATTCCTATTTTTACCTGTTCCCACCAAGACAGGTATTTGCTCATATACTGCCACTTGTAGTGAAGTCAAATATGCATTGTAATGATTTTAATAAATTAGATATGTTATGCTGTCCCATGCACATTTTCTATTCTCCAGTTCATACAATCAAACTAACAAAAAAACCTCTCACTTCAAAGGGAATAAGAAATATTTATTCTAAAACACAAATAGTGAAACTTAAAACAGATTCAGGTTGCCTCAAATAACATGCTTCAAGTAGAAGTGGTTGCATGAACTTTCATATTCACAGAACAAAAGAAAATTGCAAGTTAAGACACTTTTCAAATACCTTCCTTGAGACATCAAGTAGACAGGTAATGGCAAAGCAGGGGAAATTATGTTAAAGGTTTTAGTTGGTACCTGATGACAAATTAGTTTTTGAGTCTCTTGCAAACATTTCATATGATAGTCACAGAATGTTACATCAGACATTGAAGTCACCAACGAATGATTATTAATGAGACTAGAGATAGCTCAGATAATTCAGCTTTAGATTTACAATATTCCAACTCTCCAAAACTGCAAAATGCTGGAACCTCTTATTTATCAGTTTTGTATCTTTTAGTATCTCTAAAAGAGTTGTGGATTTTTTTCTGGAAACTTCAGTTCAAAACTGTATTGCTAAGCCTGACTGTTGCCCAAAGACTTTAAGATTTTTTTTCAAGAATGAATTAGTCATTGTATTTATGTGATAATCCAATGACATTAAAGACTACTTCCTGTTTTCTTGCTATAGTACCACAAGGCATGCCCACGTTTGCTTATGCTTGTGATCCAAGACATCTAATTAACCTTGAAGCTAGTTTAATACTTGAATAGTAATAAATCATATCTCTGTAAGGATTGTGGAGACCAGGTTCAAAGTGAAGGTGTAAAAAGCATAGAAACCAAGACAGAAAACTGAGATCTATGCTGTGAAAATTTTCATTTTCTCTTCTGAATGGTGAAGGGAAGAACTAGCACAAGGATGGAAATTCCATGGTTAACATTCAGTTATTTCTTACGTTTGCCCAAGAGAGCCAATGCCAGTCCATAAACAGACCATCTGAATGCTTCTGTGACTATGCTCGCATAGCCACCACTTGAGAGTAATGAGACTTAGCATACAGGCAAAATGGCTTTAGTATGGCTAAGCTACATGATCATCAAGATATTCTGAAGTGTTAAATTCAAATGGCTCTATTAAATTCATTGACAAAAAATCAAATAGTCATCCCTCACTGTCAAGAGATAACCAGATGGGGGAATTGGAGAGTAACATTCTCCTCCACTCCTCAGATTTCATGAATAGGTATTCATACTGAGTAGCATACATTTCACTGTGTGGACAGTGTTTCTTTTGTTTTGTCAACATACAAACATCACAGCCACCTCTGCATACCTCTACCACTTCTTCAACTTTTAAGTTGTTTAATTTAATATATGATTTCTAGAAGATGTAACACATGTAAAGAAACCTCTACAATGGAAATACTTCAAATCCCATGTTTTCATTAAGATAACATTGCCTAAAAGCAATTTTCATTATTTAAACACAAAATATGTGTTGATAACACACAAACAATAGTTTTCCTGTTTCAAAGAGTGTAATAAAAATTTTAGTTACCAAAGATTAGAAAATACAATAGTAAGAAAGTCCTCTGATGCAAGCATACATTTGTCTATGTATTTCACTAAAGTTTGTTCCAAGTGCTATATTTGATACTTGAGAAATACCAGGAAACAAGCAAGCAATGTTTGACTATTCATCTTCTTTGATCTTCAGTTCATGGAAGCGAAATGGGATTAAGCAAGCTACTACTTCATGGTGAGATTTGTGCTTTGTGAGTGCGGTGGAGAGTCCACTTGTCAAGTCTGACCATGGTGAGATAATGAGGACAGCTTCCTCAAGAAAGTCTTAACCCTACTGAGCCAAATGCAATTGGGAACCTGGAGAAGGAAATATCCCAGCAAAGGGAATGTGTGTAATGGCTTGTGAGAAATTTTGTGGCAATTTAAGGAACTGAAGGAAGCTGGCCATGCTAGTAACAAGCAGGAAGCTTCATGATGCTACACTGAGTCCTCTACTTCTGTAGGTTCTGCATATATACCCAACTACAGATCAAAAATACATTTTAGAAATGGATTCTGCACTAAACACAATCGGATGTTGTCATTATTCTTTAAGTGCTAAGGTATAGCAGCTATTTGTTTTAGATTTTATAAACAATCTCGAGATGATTTCAGGCATGTTCATGGGCTAGTTGCAAATACCCTTCCATTTTATATAAGGAACTTGAACATCTGTGAGTCTTGATAACCATGAAAGGTTCCACTCCTAATCCCATTGTCAAGGCAACATTGACACTGCTGGATGAGTGATGATATTGGAGAGAGTTGTGACGACCAAAAGCAGAAGGAAGGAAAGAGTGTTGTCAATGACTTAACAGATGGTCATATCAACTCTATCAGGGCTGCTTGTAATAAGTGACTTGGAGAGAAAACTTAGGTTGTGCATGTGATCAAACCATTTACATAAAACTTTACACAAAAAATGCAGTCTGTTCGAGAGAGTATTGGGGTTGGAGGAGTAGTGTTGAGTATAATCTTGCTTATGTTTAGTTCGAGTTAACTATGGAACACTGAAATTTTTGACTAATTTGGTAATTGATGAAATAACCACATAGCTAGGAAGCTGTGTATGTGAGTTGTTCTGGTTAGAGATACCAGGACTAAAAGAAATGGACTGTAGCAGAAATGCATAATTTTCAGTTATTTTATCAACTTAAGGCCAAGTGGCTAGTCTAAATAAATCTCATAGGAAAGTCTATCTTAAGATTTCTGACTCAGAATACATTTTCTACCTCATCAAAAGAACCTGATAATTACTCAGTCTCCTCTCAAATTGTTAAATTTTCTTTGGAAACTCTTTTAACCTTTAGCTTTCCCCCCCACTCTTAAGTTAAGAAGGATTCATTCAGAAGGTTTGTCCATCATCTATTAAAATCTCTAATGTGCTAGAGCTGCGAAACTAACAAAGAGATTAGTGCACAGTGTCTAACTTAATATGTGATTGCCTTCTATTTTTTTTAAAGAAAATGCAATTATTTCCAAGGCTAGGCATGTGTTGTTCATGATCATTACTGTACCACTCTGCATCAGGAATGGTATGGGAATCTACTGACAATGGCAAATGATAGAAATAGTGGGGAGCCTGGCTGTAACTCGAAAATATGGGAGAAAAAAATGGGGTTAAAAGAACCATAGGGTGAACTAGGCTGCTATGAAAAATCAGTACTCCTTTATCTAGTTGTATACCAAGGTCACCAATTGCTTGGTCCTCCTTTTAATTTCCTTTAATGTTCTGTAGGTCCTTGAATTCTTTCCTGAGTAATCAAGACATTGGTGTACCTAATCATTCCTTTGATGATTCTTGATCACAAAGAAAGGCAGCAGCATGACTGCCACCAAACTGGGAGCTGAAGATGCAGGAGGAAAGAAATCAGACAGAGTTCTTGCCCTTGGGAATTTCTAGACTAACAGCCAATTTCCATTCAAGTGCCTTTCCTCTCTTTTTCAAAGGGAAAAAGCTCCTATGTATAATCCACCACTAAGGCTCTCTGATTAAGGATTCTAGATGTAATCCAACTCCCAATAAATGACTTAGAAATCTAAAATCCAGAATAGTATCTCTGTCTCTCTCTCCCTGCCTCTCTGCCTCCCTCTCTCCATCCCACATAGTCTCCTTAGGTAAAAATGGGAAATTTTTGGACATTTTCTTTGTTATGCAGGAACCCAGAAAAGCATTTTTGAAAACTTCCCATTAAAGGGTGAGGAGAGTATAACTCAAGGCTGAGTGCTAGCACAGCATAGGTGAAGCCAGCCTGTGTTCTATCCCAGTTTCACACAGGGAGAAATAACTGCATTAGATGTCCAGTGTGGACATCATGTAGAATGAATTATTTTCCCCTTAAGAAAATGTAAAGCAGGGCTGGAGAGATGGCTCAGAGGTTAAGAGCAGTGACAGCTCTTCCAGAGGTCCTGAGTTCAAGTCCCAGCAACCACATGGTGGCTCACAGCCATCTATGAGATCTGGTGCCCTCTTCTGGCCTGCAGGTGTACATGCAGACAGAACACTGTATACATAATAAAATCTTTAAAAAAAAAAAAGAAAAAAAAAGAAAATGTAAAGCAAATTACGGGAAATGGAAAGATTCCTGCTTTGTCCGGCTGACAAATGCAGCAACTGCACTTTTCATTAGTAAAGGGTAAGGTGATAGATTGGATTCAATATATGTTGTAACAACTTTCCCTTACATTCTCTTTTAAAAGAGTATGTCTTTATTTCAAGGAGCTATTGTAGGATCTCTCTTGACAGTGCCCTAGTTCTTATCTCTTATCTCTGCTCATGCAGTGTTTCCTTTGAAGGACGTTTTGTTATTGGCCCTCCTTTTCTTCTCCTCCTACAGCAAAGAGAACCCAGGGTGTTTATTCCCCACAGTGCGAGGGCACCTGGGCACACAAACAGTGGCGTGATCCTCTGGCTTTTATCCGCTAGTCATTCCCTGAATGTAAGAAACAGATGCACTGATCAATTAACCGTGTGCAGCAAACCCCAGGCAGGAAGGGAATGCTGTGTTTTGCTCAGTCCTTTTGTTACTCAGAAAGAATGAGTGGGAAGAAAGGCTGCGTCAGCTGCTACTGAGACAACATAAAAATTCAGTCAGGATTTTTTCCCACTGTATTGATAGTTGCAGGTTCATCCATACTGATTTGCCTAGGACCCTCCTCATGCCTGCCTATTGTTTTCTCAGGATTATTCATACTAACCTGGATGTTCTCAAAAAATATTCAGGTTTGGACAATATGTTAGAAAATCTCCCTATGTGCAGTCTAAGAGTGCAGAACATTACTATCATAGATCACTAGGACTCAATAAATCTTTGGTGAGAAATCAGTATTCGGGGAAAATGAAATTATACATGACAAAAATGTAGCAGGGCAATATGTTCATTGTGTGTGTGATTTGGACTCCATTTCATTTCCCAGCGCTGACGGCAAGAGAGATAAGTTCTGTTCTGCTCAGCAGCCGTCCCTTGCATGGACAAAGTAGGTTGGAAAAAAGCTATATTGCTTTCCTATTCTTCCAGTCTTCTCTATGACTTATAAATGAGGCAGCTGGTGGTTGTCCACCTTCAGTCCTTGCTTTAGTTTATTAGTGGAATTGATCACGTTCTAATTCATAGAACATTATAGCAGGAAACTCTTGAATCCAGTTTCCCTAGGCATTGTATATGTTGAACAGTGAAATCTTGATATCTCTAGATAGGAGGAGATAGAAAAGAATATAGTAAAAACATTTTAATTAATTACTAGTATTGCTTTAGTATTTGATGCGTGCATTCCATATGTTTTGTTCATATATGTAATGCATTTTATCATAATCACCCCCACTCTTCCCCATAACTTGTCCCAGATCTACCCCAACCTTCACCAACTTTCTATCTTTTTTTTATAACCTGCACAATCTAAATAGTGCTGTCCATTTGCTCATGGATGTGGGGCAATCCACAGGAGTATGGTCAACCTACAAGGGACTACATACTTAAAAGAAACTAAGTCTCCCTGACCTAGCTGCCATCTACTGACAATAGCTCATCAGCTGGGGGTGAGAGCTCATGAACCCCTCCCCATTCCATACTGGGAATGTTGACTGGCTTGATCTTGTATAGGTAAACCCAACTGCTTAAATACAACAGTCCTGTTCTGTCCTAGGCTTAAGTACAACGGTCCTGTTCTGTCCTAGGCTTAAGTACAACGGTCCTTTTCTGTCCTGGGCTTAAGTACAATGGTCCTGTTCTGTCATGGGCTTAAGTACAATGGTCCTATTCTGTCCTGGGCTTAAGTACAATGGTCCTGTTCTGTCCTGGAGGCACTGTTTTTGCTCCAGTCCTCCCAGGGACTGATACAGTATTTGGGGGCTTTAATGTGTTGTTGGAATTAAAAGTTATCTTTTAAAGTGCACTCATTGCAAGGTGTCTCACTGAAATAAGCAGGCTCTTTGTGTTCTTCACTTCCTACCCAGTAATATTCTTGAAAAATATTATTTCTATGATGTAGAGGCTTATTGATAAAGCTATACAATCTTTTTTTAGTATTTGTAGATTCCTGAAATAATAAAAAAGAACGTTGTGTAAGTAATAGAAACCATTGTGGGAACTGACTTAGATGGTAGATACAGCAGTCAATGGCCAATGCCGAAAAGGAAAAGTACTCTAGGGTCCATTAATCAGAGAGAGGAATTTAATATAGGAATTACTGGATGCCTACCAATCCACTGGAACGGCTGAAGGGGCAAGCAAGTTTTTGAGCCTAGCTTTCTATATAAATATCTAAGAGCACATAGAAAGAATGCACTAGGAAGTTGTTATCTTTGATGGACCATTGATGCATTGTGTTTAAAGTTATAATGTGTAATTTTTCAACAGGAAATCAAAAGTTTTAACTGTACAAGCTAACACTGTTAAAACACCTACTAGGCACTACCTTCTTCTAACCAGGGAGGTAGAGAATGGGCTTTGGAACATTGTTATAAAAAGTTTCATGTTTCTGTGTTTAGTGCACCATCAGAAAACAGCCAAAACAGAAAGAAAGATGGCTGGTTCTTCATTTCCAACTTCCAGATCTCTAAAAGGTTTATCTATTTGGTACAGGGTTACCGGATTTAGGAAATGAAAATAATACAGGCAGCAATATTATACAGAAAGAAGCAATAATAATTATCTCAAAATCAGAATGAATTGGTCATTATATTTGATCTGACAACTTAAATTACTGGGATCTATTCATAAGCAGAACCCTGGCTGCATAGGAGTCTACCAAATTATTTATAATTTCTAACTTGTACATCTACAATGAGGATGAGCAGGTTTGAATGAACTAATCCATAGTATAAACCAAAGTAGTATTCCCGAGAATGCAGAAGCTTTTCTGTCTATATATTTGTTGCCACCTGAATATTTTCATTTTACCGTGATAAACTGTCTGAAAACTTGCCAATCTGTGATTCACTTGATTTAACTGAACTTCCACTTTTTAAAACTTAAAAATCTTCTCCAATGTGAAAGGGGTCAGTCTATACTCTGGAAATAGTGTTTTCAGCAGGGAGGATAGAAATGACCAAAACATGGAGAACTTTAGGCATAGAAAAGTCTGGCACCAGGGAGAGAAAGTAGTTGGACACTGATCCACAAGCTCCACTGGCTTACTCATTTGCATGGACAAATACATAACTCAAATAAAAAACATTTCCTTTTCTTCTTTCTTCTCCCCTTTGTGACACAAAAGATGTGTGCATTCTAAATTAATTAACCCAAGGTAACGTATGAGATGACATAGATCATTTGTACTTATGTCAAATATGTATGTGATAGCCTTAAACATGGATGTGAACATTGTTTGGATCAAAGTTCAAATTTGAGTTCTGAACAGTTGCCTTTTTTTCTGAAAAGTTGAACTTTTGACTAGAGGACTCTTTAAGTCGAGAAATGTGTTTATTTATTTAATGAGTGGAGGTGTCAAAATGATGAATTCTGGATCTGTGTCATGCCAACTATTTCATCAGAAGAAATGGTAACCTCAGTAGGAAAAGAAACACTTCCTTTTCAAGGAGTCACAGGTAACAAAAAATCACCATGAAAGTTTACATAAAGCCTCTGTTCAGGAATTCAGAAATAGTTTTTTGGTCCCTATTTTTCTTTTGAAAGTTCTCTTTTGCATTTAAAGCAGTTGGGCCACTGGAGTTTCTAAGCTACTGATTGTAACAGGAATCAGTAGCAATTAGAAACAGTGAGAAATTGAAAGAAGGAACCAAGGAAGCTGGTCCCAGAGTTATCCTGGAAGATTTTCCATAGAGTGATGGCATCATGCTGTAGAAGCTTGGCTCTCTCAGTGAGTGCAAACAAACAATCCTACTGAGATCAGTGTTGCCATCTCCTCAACCCCTTTTCTCTCCAGGAGTGAGTGGGAAGTGGTGGTTGCTTTGGCAGAGAAATCTCATCAAAGAATCAAGAAAGGATATTTGGCTAAAGGAAGATTGTTACAGTGAAATCAACTTTCCCTGAACTGTTTGCTCTAAAAGCAAATTGAAGGTAGTGAAGCACTTTTGACAAGTGAACTGAGTTTTACAGATCAAGTGGTAGGCTTCTTTTTGAAATACAGCAGATTTCTAAATTACTTTTATTTCAGAGGTAGGACAGGTACATTTTCTCTCCGAGAGTATACAGTATTTTTTCTGAATCTTTACATCTGCCTCTCAAAAAGTATTTCATATTCAAAAGGCACAATAACTCCTTACTACGAATTTTTAGCATCAGTAAGTTAAGGGTCTTCAAGTGCTTTTATTAATTACAATTTGATTTTAAACATTTAATGATACGTTAAAATATAGGAGCTGCTTTGTACCTCTCAACATCATAAGGAACAAATCTAATTCCAAACACTATTATACAAAGTGAAAGATTCATCGACAGAGAAAAAGTAAGAACCTCATTTTCAATGCTCTCTACAGTTCATAAAAATATAACATGATGTTTCTGTGTAAATACTGTTATACCATGAAAGGAAACAAGAATGTGCATACCATTTTAACAGTTCCATGTTCCTCTTGCAAACACTTCTCTTATTAAACTGTAATCTAAGTTCTCATCTTTTATAGGATTTTATTTCCTCTCTGTGTCTTGAGATATGTAGTTACTTTTGCACATTGCATAATTAGGTTTCGATATTTAAAGTGACCACCAAATGAAAAGAGTAGTTAATTTCACATGGTGAACAGAAAAATGGAAGATCCAGGTAGGCAAAATGTTTCTGGGATGGCTAAATTCCATAGCTAAACTCTTGTATTGATTTAGTAGTGAAGCATAGGCTGGTTACTTTTGAGCTTTCAAAAACTGACTTCTCAAGGAATATTTTCTTGCTTTCTCAGGTACTGTGCAGTCTTTCATAAGCAAGAATTCCTCCATCTGGAGAGCTTTAACCTGTAGTTTCCACTTTCTTAGCAATCACACGTACAACCCTGTGAATAGGCCCTAGGATTTACAGAGCTCGGCTTCATGGGCCAAGCAGATCCTTTCAGCTCTTGGCTGTCAGTGTGTGAGCGTTCACTTCCGTGCTCAAGGAGTTTCTTGCAGCTTCAGAAATCTAAGAGAGACAAAAGAAGGGAAGAAGGGTGCCTTAGTCTAATGCAGATTCATGAACTTCCCTCTAACAGAGAGGCAATTTTGTCTCCTTTTAGTTTTTCCTAATCAAGCTGTTAGGATGAAACTGGAACATGTAATCTCACCAGATTACATGGGTCATGCCATAGGCTAGCTGAGTGAGGGCTCTTTGGCATGTAATGTATGGTCAACACAACTCCTTCACCACATCAAATCTGCCATTTAATTACATTTTAAATCTCATTTGAAGTTTTTTATCATTATGGTAATTGCTCTGTAAATGTGCCCAGAATGAGACCTCAGACAAGTTTGCTGAGAAAATTGAAGACAAAGAAGATGAAACATTATCATCATTTGTTGTGGATTTAGGCAAGGCAGCCTATGCAGTAAGAACAAAAATGTTTTCATGGATTCAGAGATGTGCTCCCACTAGATCAGTGGATCTCTACCCTCCTAAAGCTGCAACCGTTTAACATAGTTCATCGTGTTGTGGTGACCCTCAGCCATAAAATTACTTTCATTGATACTTCTGTAAGAAAATAACTGCTATTTACTACTCTTATGAATCATAATATAAATATCTGATATGTCGTTCAAGCACCCAAAGGGGTTGTGATCCGCAGGTTGAGAACTAGATCATCCTGGGTCTCTTTTGCCTGTGTCTGTGTCCTTTCTTCGTCAGGGGAAGAAAGCTTCTGCTTTCCAGTTCAGGAGACCTTTATCTCCCCAGCCTTGCTGTCACCACTTTATTTTATATTTGCTGAAATTATTAATAAAATACTGGTCTCATGATTCCAACTCTTTGCATGCATGTAGAGCAGGCCTGGGGTCTTTCGAATGAAAGATTGCATTGCCATGAAATAAAGAACACCTCTATCTTCATTCAGGGTCATTTAAAAATATCTCTACTGCAAAATGTTCCTTTCTCTGCTATGGTGATTTACTCACCTCTTTATGGAGCACAGATGGTTTCAAGTTTTCCTTTAAGCACATTCTTAATTATCTCCTACTTTGTTCTTGAGCTGTTTCACTGGGCCATGCGATAGAGAACAAGTAGAGAACCTATTTGCACTCTCTCTGAGGTTCAAACTGCTGTGTCCATTCCTAGACAGACCCCTGGATGAACTTGCCCCTTCTCTCAGGAGTTACCCACCCACTACTCTTTTCTTTATTTCCCAAGCACAGATCAGGGCAAAATGAAAAACAGCCAGGTTTTTGTTTCAATGAGGTTAGTGTCCCCAGTTTCTTGGTAACATCCAAGAACTGTCATTTAACATGTCCTCTTCTTAAAATCTGGCCATTTGTTACTTAGCATCACTGTAATTTCAAGATATATAAATAAGCAAAAGTGTAATTTGGTCACATTTTCCAAGGTGCAATTCTTCCTCAGAGTTTCCCATTAAGGTAGTAATTGGGGGCTATGCTGCTTTATTAATTACTTGGATTTCTAGAAGGTAGAAGTGACAGTAGGTTTCAGTGGACTATTATGCTATTTCTTCCTAGTCCTTCAGGGAAGTTCATGAAATTACGGGTAAATTTTGTATTTATGAATATCTGTATAGATTTCTCAGGAGAGGATCAATGATTTCCTCAAAGGAATTAATAACAGCCAGATGATTAATATTAATGTCATAGATTAATATTTCATTCTAGGAATGGATAACAGTCCTAAAATCACCAATAAGATATGTACATTCTTGAACTCAAGAGTTTATCATACAGTATCACAAACTCAGAGCTTGGGATATACAAATCAGAATATTTATTTTTTGTATTACTTCTTTTAGAATTTCATACAACATGTTTTATAATATTCGCTACTCCAACTCTTCCCAGTCCCTCCCTCTGCTTCCCACTTAATTTTATTTTCCATCAAGGCCAATTTAAATTGTCCAAATATTCTTGTATGTGTGGCCTTTCACTGGAGCCTAACTGACCTATCAACGTCTATAATCTTATAGAAAACTGACTCTTTCCCAGCAGCTAAAAATTTCCAATAACTCCTTGGCTAGGGGTGGAAACTTCTGCCCAATTGTCCTCCCCATGCTAGAATTTTGTCTGACATGAGATTGCACAGATTTTTTTTCATGGCATCAAAATCACTGATCACTGTGAGTTCATGTGTACAGCTTTCATCTTGTGTTTCTGGAAGTTATGATTTTCTTGTGATCACCCACCACTACCTGAATTCTTTCTGCTTCCTTTTCTGCAATGATACCTGAGTCTTTGGAGTAGGTACTGAGGTATACATATTCCATTAATGCTGAACATTTGGCAGTCTCTCATTCTACACTTTGGACAGTTTTGGGTCTCTATAGTGATCATCATCTATTGCAAACAGATGTTTCTCTGGTTAGGATTGTGAGATGCCTTAATCTATGGATATAATGAAAGGTCATCAAGAGTTAGTTTTAATAATTCCCTTAAGCTCACTCAAGTTTGACATTACTGTGCTATGTACACTATACATGATCCAACCTCTTATGTACAAGTAAAATTGAATGACACATGGAAGAGAGATGCTTAGAAGAGTATAGGAGAATGTCTATTTAATATGTTACTCCAGGAAACCATGACTAGGGGTTGAAAATTGCTGAGTTCTAGAATAGGCATTCTAACTTCACTCTTCCTTCAAATTCCTACTTTAAACCACTTATATCCCCTCAGATTGATAACACTTAAATAATGAGTTAGCATCAAATGTTACATTTTCTTTTCTAAGACAGAGCACGTGCCTCCCCACACATTATCATTGCATTCTGCAAGTCATATTTATGAGCTTTTGAAAATACCACTTTTCTTTTGTGTGGGGGATTTCAAAACAGGATTTTTCTGTGTAATTTTGGCTGTCCTGGAACTTGCTTTGTAGATGAGGCTGTCCTTGAACTCATAGAGATTTGTCTGCCTCTGCCTCCCAAGGTCTGGGATTAAAGGCACATGCCACCATGCCTGGCTGAAAATACAATTTTTCTATCCTTTATTTGTGGCCTTAGATTAAATCATTATCTTCTATTGCTTAGACTATTATATCTTGCTTACTTTTCTCCAGGTCTACTGTTCTCGCTGCTAATACACTGTTTTACTAATCACAAGATACTGCTTCCAAAAGATAAATATTGATTGCATTAAACATCTTCATAAGATGAAAATCCAAAAAGTTAGCTGCCTCATCTATTGATCTATCTATCATCTATCATCTATCATCTATCTATCTATATCTATGTTTGAATATATAAATACACACATACCCAAACACATGTGCATTTATGTACATAGAAATATTGTCATTTTACTGCTACATATTACCTACCCCATATCACCCAGAGGTCTCTCCTCCAGTCACATAGTCACACAACTTACATGTGTACTTATCCTATCTCACCTTGTCCTCAACTTTACTCATGCTTTTCCTTCTGCTTTCAATTCGATCCCCTACTTTTCTGATCAGCACCTAATCATTTCTTAAGGCCATATGCAAGCAAACATTCTGACTTTTGCTGTGGCAGTCAGCCATCTTTGTGGAAAAAGGTAATTGGTCTCATTTCCTATGGGAATATGGTCCAATTTAACATTTCCACATATTATTTGGTTTTTTATTTGCTTAAGAGTTGTTCAATAAGCTGATTAAAATACAAGAAATCCTGTGATTTTTAGGAGGACATTCAGCCAAAGTTTTGTTTATCTCTCATTTGCCTTCTAGTTTCCAAAAAGAAATAGATGAAAAGTCAGTGAACGAAAATTATACCAGTATTCATCAGAAAGAATTGTTTTCAGCCTTTCTATTCAAGAAACAGTAATAATTAGATATTATTGATGATAATTTCTTATTCTCTTGTTTGTGCTTTTTTTCTGTTAAATTTAAAATTGTATCACACTAGATCAGAGATTCATGGCATTTCACCCATGTCGGAGAAGAAAGAATCAAAAATTTTATCTATTGTAAAACACTATGGCCATGACTTTGTTATCATGTTTCTTTGCTGATCACCACTAGGCTTCCCCATTTATGCTCAAGGTCATTGACAATGATGTTATGTAATATAATTTCTCCTTTCCCAGAACACGATGACACAGATTTCTCCTATTTTTAAATAAGTAATATAATGTAATGGCCATCTAAGAATTCTTGATGCATAAATTACCCTGTCAAAGCCAGATGTGAGTGTTCTAGTTCCTCATTAAAACTGCAATAGTTATCTTGCTGGCATGAAAAGTTTAATCAAAACTTGGTCTGCCAGGGATGCTTAGACAAAAGAGCATCTTCTTATGACTAAATGTCCCAAATGCCCTGTACCTGCTTCAACAAAGTGGTCTAAGAAACTGTCTAGTATTTTGTATTCAACTGGATGTTTTGCCAAGGAATTGCAGTCCTGTAATTGAAGGCTTATGAGTAGATTTTTTCCCTCTGCAGTATAAGTTCTAGGAATGAAGATACATCACTTAGAATTTTATATTTTTCTCATTTACATGTCTACCAGGAAATATTCCAATATTATATACCTTTATATTACTTATGTGTATTTCCCATCTTCCTCTTTCTCCTCAAACATTGAAATCAGTCGTTTTATTTCGTCCTTATCACTGCCTGATTCCATGAGAGAACACAAAATAGACTAAAGACATTGGCCAAGCACCAAAAGAGTTATATTTCCCAGAAGAAGTAATTTCTTATACTTGCTAGTAAACAGAAATTAACTCACCAAAGAACACCAGGGAATCAGACACAATTATGTTAGAAGGACTTCAGTTAACATTGTGTTATTAGAACTCTCTTTAGTATTGAACACTCATAAACACCTAGACATGATTTTAAAGTTATTACCTTTAAGCTTTAGGATAAAGAGTACTCATTAGTGAATAGAAGGTTGTGTAGTGTGGGTTTAATTATATTTGAAGCTGCGCTGTTATTTAAAGACAGAGACATAGATAGATAGATAGACAGACAGACAGACAGACAGACAGA
>LOJH01007629.1:1406-16592 GCA_001685095.1 Ellobius talpinus
CAGGCTCCAAAGCTACAGAGAAACCCTGTCTTGAAAACAAAACAAACAAACAAAAAAAAACAAAAAAACCCAAAACCAACCAAACAGAAAACAAAAAGGTAAGTGGATCAATGGAATCGAATTGAAGACCTGACATTAATCCACGCATATATGAACACTTGATTTCTGACAAAGAAGCCAAAAGGTACAATGGAAAAAGGAAAACACCTCTAACAAATGGTGATGCATGGCTGGATGGCAGCATGTAGAAGACTGCAAATAGATAGATCCGTATCTATCGCCCTGCACAAAACTAGGTCCAAGTGGATCAAGGAGCTCAACATAGAGCCAGTTTCATTGAACCTCATAGAAGAGAAAGTGGGAAGTAGCCTTGAATGCATTGGCACAGGAGACCACTTCCTAAATAGAACGCTAGTAGCACAGACACTGAGAGGCACAATCAATAAATGGGACCTCCTGAATCTGAGAAGCTTCTGTAAGGCAAAAGGCATGGTAAACAGGACAAAAACAACAGTCTACAGAATGGGAAAAGATATTCACCAACTCCACATCTGACAGAGGGCTGATCTTCAAATACAGAACTTAAGAAAACAGACAACAAAATACCAAATAATCCAACTTAAAAATGGAGTGGGGAGCTAAAGAGATTTCTTAATTTTAGAAGAGACTCAAATGACAGGATATTAAAGGAATTGCTCAACATCCTTAATCATCAGGGAAACAAAAATCAAAACAACTCTGAGATACCATCTTACACCTGTAAGAATGGCCAAGATAAAAAACACTGATGACAGTTCATGCTAGAGAGGATGTGGAGTCAGGGGAACACTTCTCCATTGCTAGTGGGAGTGCAAACTTGTACAGCTATTCTGAAAATCAGTATGGCGGTTTCTCAGAAAATTGGGAATCAATCTACCTCACGTCCCAGCGATATCACTCTTGGGCACGTACCCAAAGGACACTTATTCCACAATATTTTAGCAGCATTATTTGTAATAGCCAGAACCTGGGAACAACCTAGACGTTCCTCGACTGAAGAATGGACAAGGGCATGTGGTACATTCATGCAATGGAGTACTACTCAGCTGTAAAAAACCCAATGGCATCATGAAATTTGTGGGCAAATGGATAGAATTAGAAAAAAAGCATTCTGAGTGAGGTAACCTCGACTCAGAAAGACAAACCTGGTATATACTCACTCATAAGTGGATAGAAGATATAGAACAAAGCAAAGGAGAACCAGACTATAACCCACAGCTCCCGTCACTGAGGGAACCGATGTAAAGGTCCACAGCTAACCACCAGTCTAGTCAGAGAGGGAGGAGGGAATATGTGAGCAAGGGAGATGAACATCACAGTGGAGAAATCTACAGACACTTGAACCAATCCCATCAACACTCATGAACTCCGGACAGAGAGCCGAGAGCTCCAGGCGTCCGAACTAGGCCCCTCTGTATGTGGGAGTCAGTGGTGAAGCTTGGGCTATCCGAGGGGCCCCTGGCTTGGGCTATCCGAGGGACCAGGATCTACCCTGGTACAGGAGCTGGCTTGTTAGAATGCATTCCGTATGAGGGGATGGCATGCTAAGACTTAATGCAAAAGGGAGGGGCTTCGTCCTGCCCCAAATTAGTGTGCTAACCTGTGTCGACTCCCCACAGGAGCCCTTACCTGTTGGGAGGAGTGGATGGGGGGGCTGGGTTGGGGAGGCGAAGGCAGGTGGGAGGGAGAACCTTGGTTGGAATGTAAAATGAATTAAAAAGTAAATAAATATTAAAAAAGTGACGCTGTTCCTGGGTTGTATTCTACAAGGTCTTGTTTGCTTCTACTTACGTTTTTGGAAGCCCTGAGTTGCCACTGCCCATTGTCCCACATCAGAATTCAAGGTATCCAAGACCAGCTCAGATACTGGTACCACCCTTTGTGCCTACTGGAACATATACACACCAGGGTAAGCAAAAAGCTTTACTGTGGATTTAGGGGCCTTGGTTAAAGGAAGGGCTTGAGTCATCAGCATTGCCAAGTGTCCCTTAGTTGGGCCTCCTAACAGATTCCTAATGACTTAGGTATGTCTTTCTCCTGTTCAGGGGACAGTCACCTGAATGGGAGGTAGACATGAATGACAGGCAGTCTTTAGGACAGAGGAGATACGGAAGCTGACTTCCTATCACTAACCTTTGTGGCAGAGTCTGTTATCTGGAGGATGCACACCTGCTGAGGACAGCAGCATCTGACCTGCCCTTTATCACAAAATATTTTGGGTTCCTCTTCTCAGCACTCCAGTTCTCATCATTCTACTTTTGGGTACCTATTTTCTTCACCCTCAACTGGCCACCAGCTGGTCACGATACAGTATCAACTGACAGAAAACTGCAGGTAAGACTTGGTAGTTTTGGAACCCAAAGTGAAATAGAGGAACACAAACCGTAACTGGAATCTTTAGGGCCTCTTACTTGGCTCCACATTTTTCTCACTAATGCCAAGCGGGGCTGGAAAGATGGCTCAGTGGTTAAGAGTTCTTGCTTCTCTTCCAGAGGACAACTTACAATTGTATGTAACTCCAGTCCCAGGGGACACAGATGCCTCCTGTGGCCTCAGAGGCCACCAAGCATGAATATAGCACAGTCACACATGCAGGCAAAAAACATTCATTCACATAAAAATGGGTAATTTTCCTGCTTCAGCCAAGCAAACGCCGATCTCCATCCCCAGAGCGTCTCCAGGGCGTGGGCACCATGGGTGCTCCTCGGTTACCAACAGAAGTGTTTCGTTTTCTCCCTTGTGTGCAGGCTTTCATACCACTGCAGAGTGTTTTCCTGACTGTGAGAGGCCCACTTACTCTGGTGGTCAGCCCCCACCCCAATACTGCATCTCTGTGTTTGTTTCTGTGCATCCTGAACTGTGGGCCTCTCTAGTCTGTTTTTCCAGCCTTTAAGAGTAAGAACAAGGTCACCCGACTCCTGAGAGGTAAAAATTTATTGATTTCTATGACATCAGCATGTTATGACATGGTCACACCTGCTCATACAGCTGACTCCTCGGACCAAAAGAGGATTTGGTTTTTCCTTTTAAAAATACATTTTTCACCAGCAAGAAACATTTTTCTAAAACAAACATTTTCATATTAAGTGGAAATTAAAAACAATGGCTTTCCCCCAACTCGTGGGGTGTAGGGCTGGTCAGCAACAGATCTCAGAGAGCCTCAAACCTGCTTTCAGGCCTTGGCCCCCAATCTGCTGTTCTCCACATAAAGTACTTCAGAGGGGAAATAAAACCGCAGCCTCTCCCAACCAGCAGCCTAAATCCAGCCAGGAAAAGAAGAGGTAGACTGAACTCTAACTACTTAACTTATTTGGTAGGATTGTGCGAGATATTTTAATACATTAAAAGTTCTCAACGGGGTCAAACATATTTTACAAACAAGTAATTAAACCATCAATGTTTGTCCTGCATTTACTCAGCTCCGAGAGGCGAAGCGTGCTGGCCACCGTGTGCCCTGAAGGCTATCTGCCGTCAGACTCCCCATGGCCATATCCACATCCATGCTTTTCCCACACTTCAAAATCTGCAAGGGGCAATGGGTAAATCAATTCTGAGAATTGTATCCGATGCTAATAATTAAGTCAAATCAAAACACAGAAAGATGACAGGTGTGATGAAGGTAGCTCTGACTTTCTGACTTGCCTCCAAGAGGTGATCAATTGTTTACTGGTTTTGGTTTTTTGAGACAGGGTTTCTCTGTATAGCTCTGGCTGTCCTGGAACTCATGCTGTAGACCAGAGATCTGCCTGCTCTGCTTTCTGAGTGCCGGCATTAAAGGTGTGCAGCATTGCCTGGCTTCTGATCATTTAATTTTAGGGTTTTTAATATAATTAAAAATCAATTATCTAAACTAATTAATGCTGAAGCTAAAAGGAGGGGTAAGAGTCTAGTAATAAGTAAGTCAAACACTAGATTGATTAACAGTCTATGTGGAGATGGTTAGGATATCAGGACATAATGCTATCAATCAAATCATGGTTGATATTAAGTCACAGGTTGGCTCTGAGGGTTCAGCAATGACAATTATAATGTAAAAATCAATTATATTTTATTATTTGCTAATTGCATTAAATATCTGTTATAAGCAAAATTTATTACACATGTATGTGCACTTATATACATAATTTTCTCCAAGAGAGAGGACTGCTAAACATTTACCATCACGCAACAAATGAGAAGACTTGGGGAAGGGCAAATCTTTTAAGTCCAGGAAGGAAGCAGATGGTTTTCTCACCAGCTACTGAATGCTGAGCTCCAGGCATGAGCGCCAGCGGTTCACACTGTGAAGCTCCAGGACAGCACAGATACCCATCCCCACTATTAAGAATTAAAAGCATTGTTTTGGAAAAAGAGAATCAACTTTATTTTCTCTACATTAAAAAAAATAGAACCAGCTATTGATTTTTGCTGAGAAAATGCTTCTTTTGGTATTCACAGTATCTGTTTCTGAAAAGGTAATCTGGTAAAATCATCCCTAATGCATTCAGAAACCAGATCCACATGTGACCAGCCCTTTACAGAAGTAAACTGCAGTTGCCACAGCCTTTACAGACATTCTTAAAACACACTGTGACATACGGATCACAAAGAAAGTTCAACAAGCTGAAGTAAACATTACAGCATTATGAAAACAAAAATGCATCTGTAGAAAATAAATACAACTTTGTAATAACTGCAAAGAAAGTGAAAGCACTTAATAAAAATAATGGCAGTTGAATGTATAACTGTCTCATTACCCAATCATAAGATGTTACTGTAAAATGCATAGACCCCTTACATGTAAAGAATTTGTGCACCACAGTCGTGTTCAACAGTTTTACACAATAAAAATAAAGTCATTCAAAGCATCTGCATACTTTGCAACTATAATATATTTTTTTTGCTCTTTAGACTGTTTTTAAAAAATATTAAGTGTAAAAATTCCTCAAATGGAATTTCTGCAGAAAGCCCAAGACTGCACCTTACATGACTATGGCCATTCTCCCCCAACAGTCCAGAACCTGCAGCTTCTTCTCAGAGATCACTTGGTAATTACTGGGGGCTGGTACAAAATGACCGTCAGACAGCACCAACCACTGACTGCTACAGAGTATGCCAGGCTCCTTTGTGATCCAGAAACTTCCAACTTAGGTGGTTTTGGTCCCAAACAGTGTCGACCCATCACGACATGAACTAGCACACCTGTGACCCAGAGCTCCTTTGACTCTCCTGCCTGCAGCTAGAAGGCTCATAGCACTCGCAGGGCAAAAATCCCATAGAAGACACCATTATCATCCACCCTTTGTGGGACAGAGCTGAATACACTTTCTGTAATGGTAACTCTGAAGGAAAATTCTCTGTTCACTGTTGTGCAGTGACTTCAAAGAAAAGGATAAAACCCACAAAACATTAGTTAACTCCTCCTGCTCAGTAATGCAAACATGAATGGGACCCAGAAGACTCTTGTGATCAAGGACTCCTTTCTCTGACTACAACCAGGACCAAGTTGATAAGAGTCTTCAGCGTTTACCGATTGTCAAAACACATCACTAAGACAAATTAATAAGAAGGGAGCCACACACATGGCCATGAATGAAGTGGCATTTCCAACACTGATCCAGACAAACACATCAGAGGCCGCAATGGGTGGGACAATTTCAGCTGCACCAACTCTGTCTTGTTCAGAGATGCCTGTCCAGCCCACAGGTTATGCTGGCTTTGGTGCTTTCTCTTCCTGCTGGTTGTCTGAAATTCCTAAAAAAAATTATTTTTTGGCTTCCTATGACTTAATACTGAATTAACTACCCTGTAATTGACTACTTATTCAGCAATCCCAAGTTCTTTGCTATAGGAATTTAAGAGCTGTAATACCAAACACTAATAAATGACAGATCTGAATGCCCAGATATCAGTTCACTTTACTAAATTCTCATCTATCTAGTTCATCTATTCAAGCTTCATCCCATTCCAGCTTTTCTTTGCTTCCACTGCTTATGGGCTGCTCAGTCATACATGTATTTCTGAAACTGGGCGAGGTTAGCTGTTGCTTGGTCTTGTCTGTGGTCCAAGGACTCTAGCAGCGAGTTGCCCAGCCTGTCTCTAGCTGAGGACAAAGAACCGCAACCCTAAAGGATGTCTTTACAAATTGGTGTGGCTTTACTCACTTTCCCCCCTCTATCTTGAGACATTAACTTCCTTTCTTTACACACACAGTACAAATGGGAAATTTTATTCTGTTCTCTACAGTGGCATATTGCAGTTTCCCCAGACTGTTATAAAGAATACCTGTTCTCTCTTCACATTCCCTAGTTAGTACAAGCAGGTGGACTCCAGTTACTGATAAGGAAGCCCTATCAATACTCTCAAACAGGTTTTGCACACAGAAGACAGGTTGAAAGAACTGAAGATGTGTAGGACAGATCAAATACACATCTATTTGCAGCTCATGTCTATTATCAAAAGTTACACAAATCTACCGTTATTTGTCACTCTAGAGACTGTGAAAATCAAACTGCATCTGAAAGTGATGCCTCTTAGGGGAGTGAGTTTACCATGTACAGTATATTCAAAGATCATGTCCTTTGGAGCACAGTAGTGGTAGAAGGGGGCCAGAGCCACAATTCTGTCTGCACATATGGATATACAGACTCATATAGGAACTGGCCACTGCAATCTGGGGCTTACTTTGCACTGAGGAAATAGGCTGCTAGCTAGTGAACAACTTCTCCCCCAGATGGCCAACTGATGCCTCAACTTAATTCATCCAGTCTTTCCTGGGCCTCAAATAGAAGCACTGAATAGCTTCTCTCTGGCTGCCCATCATTTCCAGATGAAGACAGCTTTCTTCACCTATTCATGGTCACTGTAAACCAGAGCAAACAGCTCTGTCTGAGAACAGCTGCTCCCACACCAAATGTCTCCTGCAATGTAACAGCAGTGGTGTGGTGCTGGTGAGGTATGCCAGCTGACAGGTCATTCTCTTCCACATGCGCTCTGGGTTTGCTAAAGATGAAGTGCTATGGGCTTTTATTTGGTGTTGTTCAGCCTTTCCCATACAAGTGGGGAAATTTGAATCTTCCTCTTTTTATTTTTTTGGTCTATTTGAAAAACAGAAAACATTAGTCTTTACTTTTGTTTTACAGCCTATTTCTCAGAATTGTTATTTGTGCTGTTAGCCACAATAGGGGACTCTACAGTGTTCATGCCACAGAAAACTCCTGCTGCCTTATTCAGGTTTAAAAACTTTATTATCCTAAACCAAACCCTCTGTCTCAATACCCATGCAGTGTCTATACTTTTTGCAAAGTCTGGTTCTCCTGTGAGGTAAATCACAGGAACACAATGACAGAAACTTGCTTGACTCTGCCCTCTTCAAAAACAACTGGAAGAGACTGGGAAGTGTCCTGAGCTGCTGTCTCCTGGTCCTGCTACCCCGAGTAGAGCAGCTGCTTGATATAATGACAGAACACACTGATGTCTGCACAGATTCTGGGGCCCCTGGAGGCCCTGTCAATACTGCAAGCCAATGTCTGGTTCTACGTTTTATTTCCTAATATGCTAGTCTACTTCCCTTAAACTGGTCATTTAAATGTTTGCATTAATTTGCTTTAATTGCCCTCAAATACATTTGGTGCTACTATGTCAAAATTGGGGGAGGGGAGATCCAGCTACCAATAGGGGAGTGGGGTCAGGGAGGTGACCAATGAAGGTGGTGCTGGAATGCATCATGGGCAAGCACGCAGACAGGAAAGCCTCCTGAGAGCCTGCTCACGATGAGGCTTCCCTTTGTTTCAGGCTGTGTTACTATCCTTTGTTATATCTGCATCTGATAAGAGTGCACTGTGTAAGATACAATCACCACTCTATACAGAAGAGAAAGTGGTGCTCCCCTTCCCTGACAGAGGGAAAACACTAGCACATGTTAACATGGTGCTGGGCTGAGCTAGCCTTCCCAGGGATACAGTGATTCTGTGTACAGTGGACTCTGCTCCCACAGAAGGCCAATGCCGCTCTTCAGCCAGGATTGAGGACTGCAGCTTGTTAGAGAAGGCGACTAGTCCTCAAGACTTGCCCACCAGCTCTCCAGGCTCCAGTACCTCAGCATGATGGGTGGACACATTAACACTGTGAAGCTCTGCCCTAATGAAGAGGAGCACAGCTTCTGAACAGGGGCATGACCAAGGGCATCTGGTGGCAATAGTTTCTTTCGAAGTCTTCTAGGATGATTTTATGATTTCCTCTTCTCCCAGTGTGATGCTTGCATAAACGTATGGTAGAGTGTATCTCCTTAAAACATGAAAAGTTCTTAAAATACATTAGCACTTTTTTGTATTACTGATCCTCACTGTAGTAGTTTTAAAATATCCCAAAGGGGGATAAACATTAATCCATCCATTTGAATTTCCTTTGCTTTTTATATATTTTGATTCATATATTTAGAATTGCACATGTAAAATAAAGCACATGTATGAAGTCTGAACTCCTCCTATGTGGCAAGTCCAAATCATTTCCTAAAATAGGCAATGGTAAAAATACTGAATGATGTGGTACCACAGATAGCCTGACAAAAATGCGAAGGACTGAATGAGGAATATCCACATGTTGCTGAGAGTCATCTCCCTGGAAACAGCTTCTTTCTGGCCCTGGGGAGGAGGAAAGGCTCCTAGAAGACAAGACAGAAAGTCAAGTGATTCCCGGCAGTACAGGTCTCCTGAATGAAAGCTGAGTATTCACCCAAAGTTAGGCTTACTTTGCAGAGAGAATTCCTCTGACACACAATCTTAAGCTACCTAGCCTGTCCGGCAACCTAGCCTTCGCCTAGCACTCTTCCACCCACTGGGTGGATGATGCAGTCAGCAGCATCCTCCAGCCTTGACTCCCTGCCTTCCAATCTCCAGTGGTCTGTCTGCTTTCCTTCTGTAGGCTTGCCTACTGTCCACCTCCCCTGGAGTCCAGTCTGTGAGAACTGGCTCTCAGGTTGCCCTGCTCCTTATTGAATAGCTACATTTCTTCAGTGCTCAGACACAGCATCTATGAAATTGTTATCTAATAATTTCTGAAACAGCACTCTTTTTTTTGCCATGAAAGTGATTATACAACACTTATATTCTCAAAATACAGTAAGGTTTACAAAATATGTCTTTGTAATAATATTAGAAAGAAAATACAAAGAAAACGTATCTAATTTGGTTTTTTTCTGGAAAGGAAAGCTAGATGGCTTTGGTACAGAGTCACCGAGCTCCTCTGTCACTCTTGCTCCCCAGTCTTCGCCCTTGCTGCTGGGATGCCAGTGGCTCTTTAGAGGCTTCACCATTGTCCAGTGGCTCTTTAGAGGCTCACCGTTGTCCAGTGGCTCTTTAAAGGCTTCACCGTTGTTCCTACAACTTAGGCAATGTCAAGGAGGCAGGAGACTAAGGGTGGGACGGTAAGGCCTTTTTGCTGGTCACCTCAATCGCCTGCTCAGCCTTGAATTAACCCTGCCCTGCACTGTGCGCCATCTCTTATTGTTTAGGCACTAAAAAATCAGCCTATAACACAGCAACTGGTGAAAGCATGATGGCTACTATGCTAACCAACACTAATTTTCTTCTTTCCAACTTCCTTTCTTCTTCCTTCTTTCCTGTCTTTTCCTTATACTTTTTGTTGTGTGTTTTGGTGCTGGGGACTCAATCTAGAGCTGCACACGTACTGGGCAAGTACCCCATCACTGAGTCACACTTCCAGTCTGAGTTTTAGTTTTTATTCAGAGACAGGGTCTCAGGAAGTTACCAAAGAAGGCTTTGAACTCAGGATACTCCTGCCTCAATCTCCCAGGCCTGTGCTACCAGGACCAGATTCACTGTAGTTCTTACAGAATCTATAGAGTATTGAGAATATAGAAGAGATAAGAATAGATTATTTTCCCTCCTAAGGGCAAATAACTGACTTTGTACCCTTGAAAACAATAAACTACACCCTTTCTTGAAAGAAAAGCTGTAACCCTAACGCTTCTGCTTCCTGTGAGAGAAGGACCATCTGCTGAGCCACTTTCTGCTCTGACTGACTGTGAACTAAAACCATACAACAGAATAAAAGTCTCCTTGAAAGGGAAGGAAAAGCATGTAAAAACAGATTGCAGTGACCTCAAGTACAAGGTCAGCACATGACTGTTATTTAGCCTCCCTGTCCTGCAGCTGTCTGTGCTCCTCAGTGTTTGAGTCACACGGCTGTGCGGCATGCTCATCACTCTGTACACGGCTGATGTAGGAAGAAACTACATACATCAACACAAAGTTTTCTTTCCATAGATTCTAAGTTGAAATTCTTATATACAGAATGACTTTTGTTTCTAATCTAAACAACTGAAAGGGGGCTGGAGAGACAGCTCAGAGGATAAGAGCATCTGTTGCTCCTCAGAGGACCTAAGTTCTGTTCCGAGTACCCACATCATGTGGCTCACCTATCTGTAGCTCTAGCTCCAGGGGTTCTGAAGCCTCTGGCCTCCTCTGGCACCTGAACTCATGTACACACGTACACACACACACACACACACACGCACACACACACCCCTACACATAATTAGAAATAAAATTAAATATTTTAAAGATTAAAAAGTAACTGGGAAATGTTTATCTCCTCTAAACCACACATCTAGCATCTCTGGTAACTTCAGAAATGCGCACCTGTTCTGTAGAAATGTGACAAGAGGTCCTCCTTCTCAATAAACCGCTGATAGAGCCAACTGGTGAGGTCATCCGTCTCCAAGGGCACATCTTTAATTGGAAAAATCCTATTAAGATTTAGAGAAATAAAAAGAACTACTTTAATTCAGAACTGAAAACTACTCAAGAACCCTAAACTTACCTTTATTAATGAATCACAGACACACACAGGCACGAATGCACTCACACACACACACAAAGATTTAAACACTAACCAAAGAAAGTACCTTAGCAATGCTGCTTTATGAGAAAGTGAGAACCAGAGAAAATCTGCCCAAATTGATCGATTTTCACTAAGCATATCAGAATACTGGCTTTCTGAACAGGGAAAAAATTTTTTAAAAAATTTATTTATTTGTTTGCTTGCTTGCTTTATGTGTATGAGTGTTCACAGGTCTTGTGTACCATGTGAATGCCTGGTGCCTGGAGAGGTCAAAAGAGGGCACTGGGTTCCCTGGAACCGGAATTATGGACAGGGGTAAGCTACCATGTGAGTGCTGGGTATCAAACCTGGGCCCTCGGCAAGAACAAGTGTTCTTAACTGATGAACAACTCTCCAGCCTCCTCGTTTTTTATTACTGAGGATCAAACCCAAGGCCTTGAATATGCTCGGTCAACCCTCTACTGCTACGCCATATCCTCAGCCCTGAACAAAGAGATTTTTGTTTCTTTGTATGTTTGTTCAGTCTTTAGAGATAGGGCTTCTCTGTGTAGCCCTGGCCATTCCAGAACTAGTTTTGTAGACCAGGCTGGCCTTGAACTCACAGAGATCCACCTGCCTCTGCCTCCCGAGTACTGGAATTAAAAGCCTGTCTGACTGACCAAAGAGATTTTTAAATTAAAAAATAGCAGCCCAGAAGACTCTTAGTTATCTAAGTGTGGAGGCTCTTGCCTATAATCCCAGCACTCCAGAAATTGAGTAAGCCTGGGTAAGACAACGAGGTCCAGAATAGTGCAGGGTAAAATTCTTTATAACCATAACCAAAAGACTACCACTTAGCATGGACATGGTCAGCAGTGCTTCCCAACTAGCCATATTAGTTCTTGGGATCCATCCATGAGTCCTCTTAGTATTTAGCAATCTTATGCTTTCATTTTAGCATTTATATAAACAAAATATTCAGAATAATGACAATCATAACTGAGTAATATTATATAATTCTGGTGTCCACATTGCAATCAATGTGATACCATTTTACTACTGCAAAAGTAAAAGTCAGGAGAACAGAGCATATTTCAGATAAAAGTATACTTAAAGTTCAAGATTTAGCTGTGAGCTTCCCTTTTTATAATGGCAGAGTGGTTCAGCAGTCAATTCTGAACAAACGTAGTCAGCAGATGCCTGCCTTCGCACTGTTTCAGGCATGGTAAGGGGTGATGCGGGACGTTGGTCTAGTGACACAAATTTAAGTTCGATTTGTTAAACTGTGTATATGTATTTCTGCTCTTGTTTAAGGTATTATGTTCATATAGTTCATTTTAAAATGTAAAGAAAGTTAAAAATTAAAGATTTAGGTAGTTACCTATTATACTCAAACTTGTAGTCATGTTAGTTAAGGTTTCTAGAGATAAAGAAATATATTTCCCCTAGATAATCTTCAACACTTCAAAGACCTTTAAAATTTTTTAAAAACTCAGACTTTTCATGACAATAAGACATATCTCCTGGCAGCACCAATCTATGTCAAATTGATGATGGGCATCGAAGAGGCTCCTTATGGAATTTGTTAGCCATTTGGGCAAAAAACTGCTCTTGCCTGGACTGCTTGATGGTATGTTGTATAAACTGGACATGTAGGACCCACAAACTTGCCTAAAGAAGGTGTGACAATCCTTAAGGGTTCGTGCGTCACAAAAGACAAAACAAAACAAAACAAAAAACCTGCCAGACATTCTGCAGGACATAAAAGAAAGCAACCGATGAACTTTGCCATTATAAAGCAAAAGATCTTCACATTCCTTGCTTCATGGAAAAGTCTTCCAGATACTATAAGCCTGTAGGCTGAAGATGGATGCCCCAATGTTACAAAAAAACCCTTCAAATGACTGTCCAGGCAGCAAGATGTCTCTGTCAATTCTAGAATTTTAAAAGTTGCTTACAATGAACTTCCTGTTTAATTAGGTAATGTTATATCCTTCTGGAATCTCTAAAGGGTTAAAGACAGATAGTTATAGTTTTCCTTAGTTATGATAAAGATAAATTAAATATAAAACTTTCCAAATACAAATAGACTAAATAGTGTAAATGTAATTCTCGCTTGATATGTTTTGTTATATGTAATTTTACTATGTTAAAATTAAAATCATCTTTTTTACTTAGAAAAGGGGAGATGATATGGGATGTCCTTCTGTATATGTGTTGCTTTTATTGGTTAATAAAGAAGTTGCTTCGGCCTATGGCAGGGCAGAATAAAGCCAGGTGGGAAATCCGATTAGAAATATAGAGAGAGAGAGAGTAGGTGGAGTCAAAGAGATGCCATGTAGTTGCTGAAGGAGACAGATGCTGGACCCTCACCAGTAAGCCACAGTCTTGTGCTGATACACAGAATAATAGAAATCTGTTAATTTAAGATGTAAGAGTTAGTTAATAAGAAGCCTGAGCTGATAGGCCAGACAGTGTTGTAACTAATATAGTTTCTGTGTGATTATTTGGGTCAGTGGCCAGGAAATGAAACACAGCCTCTGCCTACAAATGGGAGTCATCGTATGACCAAAGAGTGTCTTGGCAACCTGCTCTGTCACTTATCTTTCACAGAAGTACAAGAGCTTGGATTTCTGGGCCAGCTGTAAGGATGAGACCAATATGTGAATAAGAGCAGCATTGATACAGGAAACCTGAGCTGTGTGGTCAACCACACTGAAAAATTGCTCTGTTTGGATGGGAGTTTTGTGCGCCAACTCTACCATTATGTGAAGATAATTCTGTGTGAACCTGGCTTTTCATTACTTGAGAGATATATTTGGCCTGACTTTTAAGGTACAGGTGTGATTAGTGTTGTCGACCTGACACAACACCTGGGAAGAGGGAGCCTCAACTGAGGAACTACCTAGATCAGACTAGCCTGTAGGCATGTCTGTGAAGGACTGTCTCGACTGATGATGGATGCTGTGGGGAGAAGGATACACATGGTGGGCAGCAGCATCCCTCAGGCAGCGAGGCCTGGAATGTCTAAGAAAGCCAGTAGAGCGTGACTCAGAGAGCTAGCCAGCTAGCAAACAGCTGCCTGGGCTAAGAGTTTATCCCTTGGTTGGAGGCAATGCTGCATGGGACAGGTTCCTGCCATGGGTCCTGCCCTGACTTCCCTCAAGAATGGAATATGACCTCTTTCAAAAATGCTTTTGNTAAGGGTTATCTAATGCGGGCTCTGTGTGCTCTATTTCCCACTCCTGCTGTTCTCACAGTCACTATTACTCAACATGCCTACTCCTACTCTTCCATCTCTCCCTATCTAAACTCTACCCACTGTCCTTAAGACCCAGCACAAATTAATTACAAAGTTTCTTCTGTTCTAAGATGGCCAGTGATTATCACAAAATAAGTATTCATTGGAAAAGAGATTAAAAAAAAGTTGACTCATACCAGCTAACACTGCAGTATGTACTATATGAGATCAATTTAATTTTTGTTAATTTAAACCAGGTCTAATTAACTTAAGGATGATTTAGCAGGAGCCATAAAGTCAAAGAAGATCTTAAGTGGTTTTGTATCTGTATGTGAAGAAAGCAAACATTAAATATAAGACTGGATTAAACAGCAAGATTTGAGTTTAACAAATGAATTCTTGAAAGAGTAGTGTGTCTGTTGGGTTTTCTCTGTCACTTTAAATGGAGAGCAGCACGGAGGACAGTGTAGATCTGAGACTTTATCCCACCACCTGCCCAGAGCTGCCTGGACATTCTCTTGACTACAATAAAGCCACAGCCAGAAGGCAGACCAAATACCCACTCTCAAGAGCAGTCTACTTCTTTACTCTGGTTGTTAGGTTACCATGGGATTAAAATATTAAAATGAGTAATCCTCTAATACGGCAAGGGATCAAATGCACTGAGTACCAGTTCTCCTGAGACAAACAGGAGTGGTGCTTGGGAGCTCTTAGACCTACGAGATATAAGCCTTTACAGATCCAATAGCTACCCAAATGAGAAATAAGAGCCTCATTTTAAAGCAATAAAAATTCTTATTATCAGTAATCTAGAATATTTCTAAGTAAAATGTATTTCCCCCTAACCCATGAAATCCTCTTAGAGCACTTAGAAATTATACTTTAAAAACACAATGCTTGGCTTAGCAGATGGCACTCTCTACATCTGAGTTAGTACATTTGAATTTTTAAGCCATGAAGACTGTAAAACATGAGCCAACAAATCATACAATTTGCTCCTTGTTCAGTTATGTAAACTACATGGAAGAAACTAACCTCGGAGAGAGGTCTGGAGATAAACAGCCCCTCCTCACTTTATGAAGCTA